>QNUK01000781.1:0-247949 GCA_013621035.1 Clarias magur
TGTGGTGACCAATCTATGTGTGAAAATGATGTCTCATGTTCCCTAAACCACTCATTTCAATTTCAGCCCAATGAATCCTGGCATCATCATCTTATCATATGCTTGTGCCCTCAGCGAAGAAATAATTAATTAATATTATGATGATGACTATTAAAAAAAACTAGTCATTTAGTATCTTCAAGTAATTAGCTGAAATATTTGCTTTTTACACACAGAACGTTGCTAAACCTAGATCTGACCACCAGAAGCAACCCCAAATCGTAACCCAGAGGGGTTGCATGGTAGGCACTAGACATGGTGAGTGTATCAGTATATAAAAAATGATGGTTCAACACTATCCCTCTACGTTTTAATGAGTTTTTCACCTCATAACCCAATTTTAGTAGTTTCAGCAATCTCCTTAGATGTTTTTTTTTTTTATTTGACAATTATTTAACCCTTCTGAAGCATAGTAACATATTTGCCATGACTACAGGATATATTTTCTGACATAGTTGTTTAGGAAATGAGAATTGAATTTTAAATGTCTCAGTTTACTTTTCATGCAATAAAAAAGTGCATCATGGGTCATGAATGAAATAAAACTTACTTTAGTTTTGGCACCACCAAGAGGCAATGGAGAAGTGAAGGACATGGTTACACTATACTGTAGTAACTGATATAGCTCACTCACTCATCATCTATACCGCTTAATCCTGTATTCAGGGTCACGGGGGCCTGGAGCCTATCCCAGGAGACTTAGGGCACATGGCAGGGTACACCCTGGACAGGGTGCCAATCCATCGAAGGGCACAGACACACACTACGAGCAATTTTTGGGAACACCAATTAGCCTAACCTACATGTTTTTGGACTGTGGGAGGAAAGCACGGGGAGAACCTTCAAACTCCATGCACACAGAGACGGGAATTGAGCCTGGCCGGGGATCGAACCCGGACCCTGGCGGTACAAGGCGACAGTGCTAACCACTACAAGTTAAGAACGTTGAGAGCAGCACAAAGAGATACACACACACGATCGAGTTTCTGAATATTCTCTGGTTTATTCACAGGACAATGCTGCTATATAGCCAGGGCCATACATTTTGGAACAATTGATTAGTCATGGAGTAACAAGGGAGCACACCACACCTGGCCATGCAACTACGTGTCCAGACATTTGTTCCATTATTTATGATAGATAGATGCTTTATTGATCCCGAAGGAAATTGCAGATATGCAGCAGCATATCTGAAGACAGCAACGCAAAGGCAGATTTGTGGATGTGAGAGTGATGTACTGTATATCTTATATATAGTCAGTAGACACAGGGTAATATGAGAGTTGACCAAAAGTTATGAGTGCAATACTAACCTACACAATACTGTATATATAAAAAATATAAATAAAGCATATGTCACAAGTAATAATAATTTTTAAAAAGGCATAAATGAAACATAAGTGAAATTAAATGCAGTGCGACCTTGTTGTTTGTGCAATTGTATTTGTGACATAGTGACAAATGCAGATCAGTGATTGTCAACACAGAAACTGGAAATTGGTGATTAGTTGTTGGGGATTGTGGTGCTCATTGGCTGGCTGTCAGGAAAAAGGAAATCAAAATAGTGTTTGTATGCGTGTATAGAAATGTCTGTAATACCTGAATGGATAATGAATGCCAAACGTTTGTCAAACCCTTTTAATTAAACCTGAAAGTCTTGACTTCGATCTCACAGTGCTCACAGTATTTCACGTGAAATTCAATGAGGTGGTGTACAGAGGCCAAACGCCAAGAAACACATTATCTTTCCAAAATGCTTTGACCTGACTGTCCTTAGCCATTTCCTGAGTGAATACAAATTACATACAGTATCACGGCCATTTGTTACTCCTACTATCAAAAAGTATGAATGATTCAAACATTTTATAGAAATCTGGGGTGGGGAATTATAGGAAGTAGTGCCATATCAGTAACCAAGATCCCAGGAACACAGTTAACACAGTCAATGGAAAATATCAGAAAACACTAACATTGAGAGATGCTGGCAGCACGGTGGCTTAGTGGTTAGCACTGTCGCCTTGCACCTCCGGGGTCTGGGTTCCAATCCCCTCCTCGGGTCTGTGTGCATGGAGTTTGCACGGTCTCTACTCCGGTTTCCTCGTACATACCAAAAGACATGTGGGTTAGGATAAATGGAATTACCAAATTTCCCACAGTGTATGATGATCATGCATTGAGCTGGCAACCTGACCCTTAAAGTAACTTGCCACCGAAATGACGGATATGTCTCCAAAGTGGGGTGTATTCGTTGCTGAATGGCACTTGGATGGACACACTGCTCACAGTATTTTTCTTGAAATTCAATGAGGTGGTGTACAGAGGCCAAACGGCAAAAAAAAATAAAAAATCTTTCCAAAATGCTTTGACCTGACAGTTCTTAGCCATTTCCTGAGTGAATACAAAGTACATATCACGTCCATTCGTTACCGTCAAAAAGCATGAATGATTCAAATGTAATGGATCTGGTTTATAACCTGTGCACTGCCTCTGTTACAATACAAGACGAGTGTTAATATGAACCGGTGATTTGCCCTATAGCTGGAACTACTTTCCTAAATAGAAAAGCAATCACTGTAAGATAATGTGGTATATTTCAAACCTGATCCTTCTACTTTATTACAAAATCCAGTTCCTGAGTACCTGAGATTGAGCGTGTGTGTGTGTGTGTGTGTGTTAGAGTGGGGTTAAATGTATCAGAAAACAAAGATCACCAGACAGGAAGTGATCTCTACCATGTTACAAAATGATGATTACATGAATTGGGGTTCAGTGAGCTGGACATTGTTGTGTTTGTCTGAGTTTGCTGTGGGGTTTGGCTTTGACATCATGAACAGACGAAAACCCATCACTCACTCATCATCTACATGTATATCGCTTTATCCCGTATACAGGATTGCGGGAGATAGGCCTGGCAAATCCCAGGAGACTTAGGGCATGAGGCTGGACACAGCCAGGATGAGCTGGCAATCCATCGAAGGACATACACACACACGCGCGCTAAGCAATTTGGAAATGCCAATTAGCCTGATCTGCATGTCTTTGGACTGTGGGAGGAAACCGGAGACTGTGGGAGGAAACACGAGGAGAACCTGCAGACTCCGTGAATGCAGCTGGATCTACTTTCCTAAATAGAAAAGCAATCCACTGAGGGACAATGTGGTCTATATCACCCCTGATCCCTTTACTTTATTTCGAAATCCTGTTGCTGAGATTATGTGTGCGTGTTAAATTGGGGTGAAATCCATCCTGGAACAAGAATGGACCTCTACCATGTTACCACTGAATGATGATTAAACGAATTGAGATTCAGTGAGCTGGACATTGTTGTCTGCGCTTGCAGTGGGGTTCGGCTTTGACAACGGGAACGCACGGAAACATCACGCTCTCATTGGAGCGAGGGAGCTGAGGCGAGGTGCCATTGGCTGTGGACTAAAACTCCATTTTGCAAACAGCTGTTTGAGATGTAACCTCGCCCACTGCTTTTTTCAATGGGGTTGTCAAAGAAACGTCGGGCTTGACGAGTCTGCTGCTGCTGCTGTTGTCTTGTCGTGGCGGAGTCTCGTCGAAAACGTCAAAGTATTACAAAATGACGGAAAGGAAAGCGTAAGAGAAGAAGACAAGGCGAGAGAGGAGACGGTCCAGCCGCGGGGTAACAAGTGGAGGAAATTCAGCCGAATGAAGGTTAGTCGTGTTGCGTCTTGTCTTTGGTTTGAGCTCCTACACGCTCTCACACACACACACACAAGGACACATTTAGCAGCTATTACGCTCAGCCATTTAGATGAAACGCATTTAGACAAAGGAGGTTTTTTTTTTTATTGTTGCGGCAAAGCGCCAGTCTGTCGTTTGATGCTTTGTGAATGTGAACGGCGTGGGATTGAATCCCAAATGGCTTCCTACTGGATATCTAGGGCACTATATAGGGACCAGCATTACTGTACTGTATATACACAGGCAGTGGTGCGTTCATAGCTACACAGAAGTGTAAAGTATGAGGGAAAAAACGTTTTTATTTACGGGCTAACCCTAGTGAAACAACTTAATGTAATTTATTATTATTATTATTATTATTATTATTTTAGTTATTTATTGTCTATTTTTAATAGCCTATTTTAGCAAGCCACAGCCCTGCACATTCTAACTTCTGAACTGCTAAGACTTGACCTTGTTTCTTGCCAGCATCAGAAATCGTTTTGTTTAGTAAAAAAAAAAAAATCACATATCATAATTAACGCTTTAACACTTCCGGTCTAATATTGTCACGTTAGTACGCGGTGACGCCATAGCCTGGTATATTATTAGCCGAATAAATTAAATACTCGTACATTTTCTTAAAATTGGTGATCCACCAAAAAACAAACCAAACAGAGACACCCACCGCAAGGATAAGCTGCAATCTTCGACTTTTTTTTCCAGGGAAAATATGGTTACTGCACGTTCAAAAGGTCGTTAGAATTCGCCAGATGACGTCACAGGATGATTTGCATGCCCGTTGTGCTGTTGGGATTATTTGCCAATCAAAATGTGTTCCACGGGAGAAGGGCGGGGCTTTGGAGGACACCCAAAATAGAATACTTTTATATCAACTTAACTGTATTCAGTTAACTAACTTGTTAGATTCTTGTGTACAAATGGGTGTATCTATCTAAAAAAATAAAAATAAATACAACCACACACACAGATTGGCCGAGCTCTTAGCTACTGAAACCCTGCGATTCAGTCTGCAAATTGTCTACAGGGATGGTGCATACCGCAGGCAGAAATAAGGGGTGCTGTTGCTGGTGGCCGGTGTAGCGGTCGTCACTCACCATGTAACAGCAGACACCGTTATCGTCACACTTTGTCATACTGTGAGGTGATGATGTTTCGGCTAGGGATGGGAATTACCAGGGACCTTCTGATACGATATTATTACGATACCTAGGTGCTGATGTGATTTGTGATATGCGATTCCCTAAGTATCACAATTTCATAAATGTTCTAAATTAATTCCTTTTTTCCAGTTTCATGCAAATTCAAACAAGCATCAACAATTTTATCGTACCACGTGAGATGCTGTGCTGTGTGAATAGTTTAGAGCGCACCCACCTGAAAGATTATACAGGAAAAGCAACAGTTCACTCATTCCCAACCCCTCTCTCATCGTCTATACCGCTTTATCCTGTACAATTTCAAATGCAAATATTGATAAGTTAATTTAAAAAATTGTAAAGGTTTTTGCCCCACCTCTAATATTTGCCATGTACACACACACAGACATATATATATATCTGTAGGTTGTTGGGAACAATGGTGATTGTTGCTGTGGTTGATCATTAGTTGTTTGGAAGAATGGCGGATGTGATTTGATTATTTCGAACAATACATGTTGATGTTTGAAAGCAGTGAGAGAAAAGGAAAGTCATGAGGTTAGCAGTGATAGAAGTGACTTTGAATGTTGGGACTATGACATGGAAGGCAAGAGAGTTGGTTGACATGATGCAAAGAAATGGAGTAAGAGTTTTCTGAAATAGGAGTTTGTTAGGAATGTTCTAGAGGTGAAAAGAGTATCAGATAGGGTGATGAGTCTGAAGCTGGAAATTGAAGGTGTGATGTTCAATGTAGTTAGTGGTTATGCCCCACAGGTAGGATGTGATTTGGAAGTGAAGGAGAAATTCTTGAGATTATTAATAGGCGTAATCAGTGATTGGTGCTGGGAACTAAAATGGTTGGGGAATAGTTGTTTGGGACCAATGGTTGGTTGTCAGAAACAATGTAGCATTATGATTGATTGTTGGACACAATAGTAATCAGTGATTGTTGTTGGGTATTGCTGCTGTTGGTTATTGTTCCCGACAACTAATGGCGGACGGTGATTGTTTGCCAGGAACTGTGCCGGAGAGCTATATTGGATGGACAGTCTGCAAATGGTCCACTATTCGAATAAAAATTAAATGATGCCAAGATAATAATGGTTATAATGATACAAAGGGAAAATGATTGGCTTGATGAGTTCCAACACCAGCTAATTATAATAAGTGAAATTCCTGTATACAGTAATTAGTAATAATGTACATACTGTATGTAGTTAAACAGAATAAGATGCAGCAGGTAATCATATGAGCAATAAAAAGGTAATAAAATATATGTTCACTTTATTTATTTTTATTTTTTATAACTGGAGCACTCTTACTGTTCTATCAGAAGATAAATATTCCTTTTTCTTATTTACAAGTTTTACAAGAGTGGTATTCAAACTGTAGGCGGATCTCCTTTGGGGCAGAAAGGATTTGCTGGTGGGGAGGTGGGAGGTGGGGAGCGATATGCATAATGGATTTTACCCATGTAGGAAACAACAGGAAAATTACACCGTGTACACAGGCTGCTGGGCTGTGAACAGAGGAGCGTGTGCACAACAGCGCTGCAGAAATTTCTCTCATCAGCTGTTCAAGATGGAGAGTCAGATTTGACTGAAAAACAAAGCAACTAAGACACGAAAACTTTATTAGTAACATGCACTCATTTAATGCAATCACTTAATCATGTGGTATTAGCATAAGGCATAACGTCATGCAGATTCAGGTCAAAACCTGTAGGTAATGGTCACATCAAAGAATGAGGAAAATGTGATCTTGATGAATTTATTCATAGCACGGATGTTGGTGCTCAAGTATTAAAGAAACCGCTGATGATCTGGGGTTTCACTCTGGATTTTAAATGGAATGGTGCGCAAAAACAGCAAACGTCCAGCAACCAGTAGTTCTTGTAGATGAGATGCACAGAGGAGAACAGCCAGACTGGTTTGACGTGACAGGAAAGCAAAAGTAAGCCAAATAAGCAAATAATCTTTACAACTCTGGTGTGCATCTCATAAAGCTCATAAACAATAGCAGAACCACTGGAATCCAAGGCTAAAGTGGGCAGAAGCTCACCTGAATCTGTTCAGTTGAAGATGAGGAAGACTTTGCCTTGTACAATAGGTACGTGTGGCTGGTGAGTGGATATATCCGAAAACAAGGTTTGAGTACCGCAGATTAATAAAATTTAATATTTTAAATATTTTATCGTTCCGCTAGATTTAGTCAGGCAGAACATGACTACATAAAAATCTGGACGAATGTATAAAATCGATGAGTATTATGTAATCAACATACATCAATAATAAATCAGATTTCAGCTGGTTTTGGGAATGTGAATCTAATTGAATTGGGATTGCTTCAGCTTTCAAGCAGCAATTTCTTTTTACAAGAACTTCAATATCCTATCAGACTGCGTTTCTTCCATTAGACCACCGTTCAGCAAGCGATGCTTAACACTGACGATAACCGGCTAGTTTTTTGTGTAACATGAACAGGTCAGGCTTGATTAATCTCGCCATCAACATCAAAGGCATCAGCAATCCTCTGCCTGCTTTTGGTAACCCGATCCAGAAAGTTCCAGAGTGCCCGCATGCATACATCACCGAATTCCTGGTCAAGACACTTTGCAATGATCGAATATGTAGATTGTAGGGCAAGTGGTACATTCACTGGAATCAGAGCCCAGCGTTAATGACCTACATCTAAGCAAATGCAAGTCATGGAGAAATGACCATGAACATGTACAGTGAGATGTTTAGAGCAGTACTGCATCAAGCTCTTCAAACATGGTCCAGGTCTCTCCATATGAGACCACTTGACCTCAAAGTCTGGTTCATTTTGATCAGTGAGAACACAATGTTTCCATGCTTGGGAAATGTATTGGGCGCAGAACGAATCAGATATGGAAGCCGTATTGTACCAGAGAAAAGAAGTAGATTGCTGTTTAGAACCGACATCATCAGCGCTGTCCGTGTCCTCTAAAATCCCCATTTTCCTTTTCAAATGCGTCTTTAATACAAATATCAGTCTCTCCGGCGTAATCCTACTTCATAACACTAGCACTATGCTACCAGCTGTCTGTGCTTGTGTCAAAGAGGACAGGAGCAATTTCATGATTGCGTCGATGGTTTGCTGATTACATAGCCCAGGACTTTCACAGAGCCGGTCTCTATCTCCAGGCACCTATTTCAGTAATAGCAATCAGGATAGAAAAATGGTTCACGGACCCAAGGACACAGTGTCGTTTATGTGAAGCATCACTCTGACGAAGCTTGTTAATACTTTTATTTTTACTTTTGGCTGACGTATGCATGTCAGGAAGCCTCTTCTCGTTTAAATATGGAACTTCTGCTTTTAACATTAATGTTGTAATGAGAATAAACCGGTTTTGCTATTTTTAGTCTCTAAAATGACGGAGTAAGAAAGAAGCTTGGCAAATCTTTTACAGTTATTAATCATAATCCTGGAAGGCCACATGATTTCCCAGTCAAAGATTCCCAATTCATAATTTCCAAGCTTATTCAATGCAAAAGTCCCTAGTCCCAATCTCAGAAGCTCTGCCACACACACTCGTTGATGTCCACTGTACACTTGCCATGCATCAGTTTTTTTTCCCCCAAACCAGCAGGAAAGGTTCCAAATTCTTATTTCTGTAAGAAATGTAAGAACACTGAGTGGGTTTTTGTGTCTGATTGTTTCGTTGCATCACGCCTCCATGGTGTAATGGTGTAGTCGAGCGGCGGCTTCTTATGAATAAGGACGGATCATCTCCTCGCACTTGAGTGACAAGACACTCATGACTTAACCATCCTGGAGGCCAGCTCTTCAAGACCCCCAACCTGATCTTATTTCTTGCTTATTAGTTGGTCCGATCTTAAAACAGAAAGGTTTTGAGAATTATCACGCATAAAAACAAAGCATGAGCCGTAGTGGACTTTTTTTTTAAAGTGTGGTCTGTATGTCAAGAGGTTCCGCCTTTGTGCTTATTGCATTACAATTCACTTAGGATTACCCGCTCAGCCGATGCTTTAAGCAGGGCGAGTAAACCTTTTCAGCGCCGGTGGTTTATAGTTGCGTGGACCGTTACCTTGGAGACATTAGATGGAATTGAATACATAACCTCTTCCTATACGAGATGTACAGTACTGTGCAAAAGTCTTGAGCCACCCCTCGTTTCTTCATAGTAAATTCATTATATAGATTGAATGAAGGAATTGGGAACAAATGTTTTATTGCGACAGGCTACAGAATGCAAAGTAACAACCTCGGCAAAAGCCTCATTTCCCCTCTCGTCTGTTCTAGACACTCAGCATTCAGCATCACCAGCCTGATCATCTGCACCTGTTTCTTACTGGTTAATGCTTGAAATTAGATATTTTTTATGCTTGAATGATGCATGAGTCACTGTGGAGCCTAACAAGCAAAGCGAATCCGGTACAAGACTGGACTGAAAATGAAAATAAGGGGGGAAAAATCTTTCTGGAGAACTGCTCAAGCACACCTTAAAAATGCAAGAAAGTTTGTCTCTTTGGATTCAAAATATGAAGAAAAGAAGACATCTCTCTCTCTCTCTCTCTTTTTTGTGCACAGTACTGTAAATATAAGCAAGAATTTGAATCCGAGTGATTTTTGTCATTTTTGATTATGGTCGTCTCTTCTCATACACTAAGTACAGTAGTTCCTGAGTATGACCAGAATACCAGTACTACATACAGTATACATTTGTGGTTTAAACACTCAGCGCAAGTCACTCTGACGCCCACTTCCTCCCTGATCAGTGGGAGAGAAGAAGAACAGTGCTGTAGCTGCAGCTGTGTGGGATATGCTCAGTAAGCTCAGACAGCGAAAGGAAGAGAGCAAAGAAAAAGAGGAAAACGAGAGCTCGTCCATAAAGAGCCGCCTGCTTTTACTTCCTTCTGCGGATTTTCCATCCTCGGCGATCGGATCGCGGATATCATCCACGTGATCAGGATTAAACAATGATATGTCTGGTATGTATTGAAATCTGATCTGACGATGTTGTTCGGTTATGGACAGTGAATACTGTAAGAAAGAAAGTAAGATTCGAGTGATCCATTATGACAAGTGCATTTGATAAATCATTATCCCATAATCATGGGTACATTATTATTTTAACATTGGTAGATTTTTGTGAAATGATTGGATAAGATATTTGTACATACCGAATCACTGTGCATATGCTGTAGCTGATCAGTGTTCCATCGGAAGCTTTCACTCAGGAAAGGAAAATCATTTAAGCTGAAGGCAGACCAGCGCCTAGTCGTAGTAGTTTAGTCAAGCTTATGTGTATTACAGTGATCATAATGGTGTGGGATTTTCCATCGGATTTCAATAGTAGAAACGGATGCCGAAAAAAAGAAAAGGCAGAGCTTTTCCCTCACACTTCACGCATCAATGCATTTTCATCAGATCCACTGCCTCTGGTTGTGAGGCAGGAATACACCCTCGATGGGATGCCAGTCCATCACAAAGCATTTAAATACAAAATTTCGTTCACAACCACTGGTAACTTGGTACAAACAGACATTGAAGAAACACGAAGATAAACGCAACGCTATGTATTTTCTTGTCGCGTCAATGAACTCGAACGGATGCCGTGAGGTAGTTCCAGATTAAGAGCAATGTGGGAGAGGCATGTGGAAACAGTGAGTGAATGGAGAAAACAAGATCGGTAATTATTTAAAGACTTCACTAGGGAAAAAGAAGACTCGGATTAATTTGGAGAGAGAACTAAGAGCTCATTGGGTACATTCGGCGAGGACGTAAGGCCGATGCTTCATTATTAGAGACATTAAAGATGATGGCTGTGTAAAGTTACACGTCCCAGGGATTCAAGAACTCTCTCGTCTTCCGTTGTGGGTATTAATGGAGACAATTAGCTTGTGGGGTGTTTTTTATTTATTTATTTATTTATTTATTTATTATAAAGGAAATGGAGCTTTGTGTGTCTCTTCAGAATAAATTGGCTTTCTGGGCAAGCATGACATAAGACTGGGCGAGGATATTAGAGCTTTAAACAGTGACTTGGTTAAGGTTCAGGCTTTTTGGTTATCTGTAATTGCATCGAGGCTCATTCCACACGCCGTACTTACCACCTGCTCTTTTCAGATGCCGTCCTTTTGTTTTTCCTGCGTATCCCTGTCTCGCATGCAGCAGTTTCACGACAGCCAGACAAACAGTGTGGACAGACGGGCCACCTGCTTCCTGTTAAAGCACCTCGCATGAGCTGAAACGCACGTGGATGAAGTCCTAACATGCCAGACATTTTATTTGTCTCTGTGCCGGTGACGAAGTCCGGAGAGTTTCAGAGAATTTTGTGGAAAGCCACTGCCTTTGTACATGACTTGTTCAAGTCAAACAGGGACCTTTGATTGCGCAGAACAAAAGAACACCGTTATAAGACTAAAAACAATGTTTATTTCTCGATATCGGTGATATAACGCCTGCTACACCCGTGCACTTAACACCATTCAGATGTTTTACTGCGGCGAGGAGTCTCATTTCATGAGAAGTCTTCTTTAAATGTCAATCGGTTTTTCAAGAGAAAGGTCATCACGGGTCCCGGTTTGACTCGAATGCCTCTCGTATGTAGCTTTGGTAAATGGTGTGTTAAGCCTGTTTACACTGCAGCAGTCTGCATGTCATAAAAAAACAGCTTTAGATACAGGAGGAGATTTTTTAAATGAAAGAAAAACTGTCTTACCTCAGCAACTGAGCTGGAAAATTGTTCTAAGGACTGCAATTTGTCACCAAGACAAATTTATGTGACAAATACCCTGCATCATGATGTTTCATGAGCTGTTTCTGGAGAATTGTCCTTTTTCCTGAATGATATTTTTACAGCTCATTACTCGGAGTGAACGGGGAGGGTGCGGAGGGTTTTCTTCTTCCTCTCAAACGGTTTCAAGGAAGTTTAAAAATAATATGGAACGTATTAAATCATTTAAGTTTCATGTTTTATTATGAGAGGCATTCAGGTCAAACTGGTGTAAATCCGCTTTACAGAAGATTTCAAGCACAGTAGAGTGATGACAGTCGCAGTAAAACATTTGACTGGGGCAAACATTATCAAGAAGACTGTATGTCTGTGAATGATGATCTCGGCCCAAATGGCTCAGAGTCCACTGCAGTTGTTCCCATGAACATTCTGTTAGTGGATCACCTGATCACTGGAAATTCACAGATAACTTGGCACCAAGTTCCAGTAGAGATGCTTCTATCTGTGCAAAATTTATACACAATCATTGACCAACACCACTTCTGCACATGTTTGGGCCATTAAAGGAGTTCCTGGGAGGCCAGCGTTTCAGACATGCAGTCTGATCATGTGTAGCGTTAGTTTAGCAGAGGATTATATAGGGAAATAAAGGGAGTTTTTACTCTCATAACTGTGTTCTGTTATTCTGCACAATCAAAAGTCCTGGTTTGGCTTGAACACCCTTTATTCTATTAAGAATCCATGCCATGTGGCACTTTTTATGGAAACAGATTGGATTCATTGAGACAAATGTGTGCTGTCAGTGAATACTCGGCTCCCTCCAGAATATAAACGTCACAGTAATAGGAGAGGTCAGATTATGTATTTCGAGTTGGATAGTAAACCGTTCCTCTGTTCGTGACCTGCTGTCCCATGAGGAGATTCATGACATTCAGCCCGGATTTCCACCTTCTCATTTCTTTCCTCATCAGTTAGCAGCTGGTGGAGGCGACTCCCCTCTCAAACTGATTAGCTTTCAGCTCTAAATCACTGCATCGATAATTCTAAACATCACATTGACCTCAAATTGACCAGCAGTCTGAAACACCCTTTTGTGGTTTTTTCGATGCAAGTCCAACAAGCTTTTTTTTTTTGCTTTCTTTTATTTTAAAATCGAATCCAGCAGTTCTTAGAGAAATTGTCCTCCTAATGTGTTCCTAATGGCCTTCTCAATAAATTTGTTGCTGTTTTCAGATGAACCGGATGGACTACGCCTTTTCTTTTCTCCCCGAACACCTCGAGACTGTGCTGCACCTAATAATTGTATCCACACTGATTCATGATCGCTCGGAATAATCGTTAATAAAACGTAAAGCATCGTGGGCCTGGGATCAGGTGTAGCACGCTAAGTGTTTTTCGAACGGCCCATGCGCTCTGTAGCATCCTCATTACTATTTAATATTTGATCTAATAGTTAAAGGTCTAACGGGCTCCGCTTTCCTGTATGAACTATGAGCTTGTGCATTAGTAAAAGGCTGGCTGTCACAGCCCTTGATCTCTTGCTTTTTAAATTGTTGACGCTTTGTTGTATGACGTAGCGCCTCTGTCCTTATGAGCTAAAAGGCTAATCTATGCATCGTCTTGGGGACCGTGACCAAAATAATGTAGAGGTTTTATTCTGTATCAACTCCCAAGTCTAAGAGTTATTTCAAGGAGAGCGGTTGGAATAAGTCTTCGTTGATACCAGTATTACATTCTTCATTTGTATTAAAAACAAATCATAGGATCTTGGAAAATTTATTTACCCCCTTTTTTTCTGCTGGTTTAAACAGTGGCCTGAAAAGCATTTACTGTAAGTACATGTCACATTCTGTATGTTGATAGGTTTCTTCGTATTTCATGCGTATCGCCTGGCAGTTCATGTATCGCCGGACTGGCAAAATCGATTTTTAAAAATTCTTTTTATTTCTCTGTTTTCTTTTGAGGTGGTAAAAGTTGCAGTTCCTCTATGATCCTACAGGTGGTGCACTCTAAACTATTCAACCATCGGAGGGCAGCATAGCGTCTCATGCTGTAAGAGCGAATTCTTTGCCAAGTTTGGTTAGAATCTGGATGTTTAAAAAAATTGCGATATTTAGGAATCGTGATAAAAATCGAACCGGCATCTGCAGTCAGTATCGTGATATCGTATCGGGGGATCCCTGGTGATTCCCATCCTTATTAGCTCAATTTAAAACGAAGTGCATTAGCTAACATTCACTGCCTTGTATCGGGTAGGGCTGCGATCTTGAACACATACATATTATTAGTTACATTTACACGTACAATATTTCCTCACTACGATTAATAGTTGATCTCACAAAATGTGTGTTTACGTCCTCATAGCCTTTAATATCTTTAATCAGAATAGAAGTAGTTTATATTCAGCATTTAATCTGAAGGAAATGTAAGAGAAGAAGAAGAATTACGGTTGATTAGGAATAGAAGCAAAATCTTCTTCTTGGGAACCCATCACATGACCTACATGTAATATTTACCTATTGAACATATTCTCAAATGTTCACACACCAGCCCTTTCACATGGGCGTGGCTGAAGTCAAACTGTTCCAACTGTGGTGTTTACATGATGCATTTATTATATCCATTGGGCAATTATTCCCACTATTAATGAAACATTTGGGTCTGTGTAAAGGCACCTAGTGTGAGTCAGTCTTTTGTCGTCCAGAATTGACAGGCTAATTTATGATCTTCAAGAACAATATTCTGGGTGGATATTTTCACTTCACTTTCACTTCACTTTAAAGGATTATTTGTAAATGTACATTAGTTCTCTTTGAGCTAGCTAGCATTGTGTTTATGTACACCCCTGTGTAATAGAAACAATGCTGTGATTAAGCTTTTTTTTTTTTTTTTTTTGCTTTTGCATATTGGTCACTCTTAAATAATTGAAATCATTGCAAATTTTATTATTACAAATTTTTGTTATACAAACTTTAATATTGCACAAACATAACCTGAGTAAATATAAAATGCAGGTTTTTTTATCATGATTTTATTTTTTTAAAGGAAAAACCTTGTCCAAACCTACCTGGCCCTGTGTGGAAAGGTAATCCCGCCCGCCCCCTGCCCCACCTTACTAAATCCTGAATTAACTATGATTAAACACATTTTTTGGAAAGCGAAGTTACATTTTACTTGCCACATCGAGAACTGATTACTGCCAGCCCTGTTGAATCAAGAAATCACTTAACTGGAATCTGTCTGACAAAGTGAAGCACACTAAGAGATCTCAAAAAGCAACACACCATGCTACAACCTACAAAAAAAAAAAATCAAGAAGAGGTGAGGAACAAAGTAATGGACATCTGTCAGTTTGGAAAGGGTTACAAAGCAAGTTTGAGAGCCATTATCCATAAATTGTGAGAGCTTGAAACAGTGGTGGACGTGTCCAGGAGTAGCTGGGCCAACCAAAATTTCTCCAACAGCAGAACGATGGTCCTGGCCTGGATGACTTGTCATAATTCATGGAACCATGAAATCTGCGTTCTACCTAAAAAAAAAAAAAAACCTGAAGGACAATGCCGGCCTTCAGTTCATGACGTCAAGCATACTTGGGTTATGCAGCAGAACAATGATTCGAAACGCACCTTCAAGTCCACCTCAGAAAAAAAAAAAGATTTTGGGGTGTCCTAGTCAAAGTCCGGACTTAAATCCAATGGAGATTCTTAAACAGGCTGTTTATTTTTGAAAACCATTCAATGTAGCTGAATGGAAAAAATTTTGCAAAGAAGAGTGGGCCAAAATTTCTCCACAGTGACCTAAAACACTCATTGCCAGTTATCGCAAACACTTGATTGCAGTTGTTTCCGTCGAGGGTGGCACAAGCAGTTATTAGGTTTAGGTTTGGACAGGTTTTTTCCATTAATAAATGACATTTTTAAGAACTGTATTTTGTATTTTCCCTGGTTATCTTTGTGATGCTGGCACTGGTGCGTTTTCTTGCCTGCCATATGAAAAGCTTGAGTTCAATCCCCAGCCACCAGTCCCAAGCCCGGATAAAATAGTACCATTATGGCAGGTGTAAAACCTGTGCTCAAACTCTACAGAGCTCAGACATAGAAGATTTTGAGTTTTTTTTCTTTTCTTTTTTTTTTCCTACTCTTCAAACATCGAGTGAGGCTTTTATAAATCAGTGCTTCAGAATCGCGCCTGGCCATCTGGAGAGGGTCGTCAAAAAGAGACGAAGGGGGCACAAGCGTGAAACGGGCGTGCTTCATTTGCGTCTCAAAAGGATCGCCAGTGCTGAACGACAACGCTAAGCTGTCCAAAGGAGCACATACAGACTAGCGTTCTTAAAGAGCCAGCTGTTGGGAGAGCCGTAAGTGATCCTCAAGGGCCGTGACACTAAAGAGGATTCTGCCTGAGCTTGTGCATTTATATTCCATCCATCAGACCTCTGGCCTTTTAACTTGATTAGATGCAGCTTTTCAATATCCTGGACCAAGTCTTTGTTGATGAACCACTAACCTTATTAAGCTCCTTCATATACTGTATCTCTATACATACATTTCTTTTTTTTTTACCAGTGTAGATATTTGTTGCCAAATTTCAGAACATTTTTGTGAACACCCACACACACTTTTAATTTGTATATTTAAAAGCCTCAGACATGGCCGTGCTATTCTAAAGTAAGGAATCACGTCTATTTTAGCTCGTACCAGCAAGTTAACCCCTGGCATTTATCCTACTGGTGGTGGTGTTTTCTTCTTAAATAGTCGACCGAGCACATAGTGTCTGCAGCAGCAGATCAAAATGGCTTCTCAGTTCCTACATAGACAGGGGATGTGTCCTCCGGGCAGCTTTTGATAAATTGAGCCTTCTCGCACAGTAATGTGGGTCTGGAACCACTCTTGCTAAAAATAGACCTGTAGTTGGGAGACTGTAGAGAGCCTGGATTCTCTGTTCGATTTAATGGAGGATAAAAACATCACAAATTGTTCAAAGCCTGCATTGTACAGTAGGTTACGCAGGAAAACGGAGAGGTCAGTGCTAGAAATGTGCTTCATCATGAATTAGCAGTCGTACAGAAAAGCAGTTCAACAACAGAGAGTTTATACAGTCTGACAGATGGGGAGGAAGCCTACCTAAATACTGTAGATCCCATCATCTACACTGCAAAAAATAACATTTTAGCAAATAAACTATTCTTGAATCTAGGCAAATCTATTCAAGATATTTTCTATATATAATTTTTTTTTCTATTAGTATTTTTTTGTTGTTGCAGTGTATACTGCTCAACTCTAGACCTTATGTATTCATAATATCCAAAAGAGCCCCAAAAGACCCAGCACAAAATCAACCCCACCCACTATTCAGTTTCTAAAGGCCCGATAAAAGCATGGGATCTGCCTTTACAGATTGCCTTTTACTGAGCTCTTAT
This sequence comes from Clarias magur, assembly GCA_013621035.1. Lineage (NCBI taxonomy): Eukaryota > Metazoa > Chordata > Actinopteri > Siluriformes > Clariidae > Clarias > Clarias magur. Next base: position 17,036 of record QNUK01000781.1, read on the forward strand.
GCTCTTTTTGTGTCATTGCTGAGAGCATGTTCCTCTTTAGAGCCGCACATAACAGTCAACAAGAAGATGGAGGGTTTTAATGGATGCTGCTTTCTTCTAAAAATTCTACAGTGATATTTAATGGGTGTGTTCACATGATGCGGTTTGTTTACAATGGAATTTTGGTGTTTTATTTTTGGTGGGGTTTCTTGAGGACACAGCAATTTGCACGAAAAAGGGGGCATGAAAAGCATGTGTCTGATACCTTCTGGATATCTAGAGGAATATGGTACAAAATTTTTTCTGTTTTGTATTATTGTGTTGTCATTCACACAACCGTTATGCTCTGATCTGGTCCAGGTTTCTCAAGCTTCTATGTTCATGAGTCAGCATTCTTCTTACCTTTGGGATCCAATATCTCTTAAGTCCCTGGAAACTCTATAGGGCCCGAGGGAGCCATTCTTTAAAGGCATTCTTTTTTCATTAAGTAAAAGAATGCATTTGCTGCTCTGTCGATCACATTTCTATACGGTTACTAGCAGTGACCTGATGAATACTTAAAATGCGAAACGGGAACTACATACAATTGACTAACCTGAAGGGGGAAGTGGTTAGGCGTAACGACCATGTTATATTCCTGGAAGCCTATTGACGCATACTTTTGGAGAACTGTCTGGTTAGAGATAGAACAGACACTATGTGGACAAATGTGTGTGTCTTTTTGTCTTACAAGTAATAACAAAATTCTCACACATGTGGTTGGGCCACAGCTAGAAAAACGCAAGCTGTGTTGAACAGTACAGTGCAAAGGCCTGGAGGCACCCAGCATTTCTTCATCTCGCAGGAAACGATGTGGATTAAGTTATAGAAATGGGAATGCAAGTTTAATTGCAACAGTCCTGAAAGTGCATCAAGGTACAATTTAAAAATTGGTTGTTTACATAAGAACCTCCGCAGCAACCTTGTTTCCCCTCTCGTCTGTTTCAACCACTCAGCATTCAGCATCACCAAGCTGATCATCTGCCATCGTTTGCACCTGTTTATCACTGGTTCATGCCGTATGTTAGGTGGTTTTTATTCTAGAATGATTCATAGGTCACTGTGTGGCTTAAAAAACAAAACACATTCCTCTGAAACTGCTCATGTACGAGGACTGAACTGGAGTCTTTCAGGAAGCCTGGAGAACAGTTTCTGCCTTAAAAACACAAAGTCTGGCTCTTTTGGAAGGAAAATATGAAGAAATGCTCAAGTATTAGAGCTTCATTGGCTGGTTGAAACGTGTAATAATTCCTTATGAATATGTCCAGAGCATTAAATGATGCGGGATCAGGAGACTCCGAGCCAGGGTTCATCACTTAGTCAACGCAATCCAAACAAATGTTGCAAACTAACTATTTTATACTGAGACGTCACATAAACACATGAACCCAAGGCCAAGAAAGAAACACAGTCAACGATCTAAAAATCATGTGAGGGTAAAGTAAACAAAGGACACTTACAAAAATCATACCAACATGAATAAAATCTTAATGATGGTGCCAGATCCATATTATGTTTTGTTATCATTATAGGAAATTAGAAATGAATCTCTTAGGCTTAATGTGCAGTTTTTGACCGCACTGATTAATGGAAGAATGAGCACTTAGTTGAAAATCAAAACATTTCTAGCATAACCTCTTTCAGTCCATTACATCCATTACACAGAGGAAGCGCAGTGTCATGAACACAGGGTACGTCCCTTTTTCCAAGCAAGCCCACATGCAAATCACCATTCTCATCAGGAGCACTGGATTACCACATTTAAGTCTTGGTCTTGGCTCCTTAAATAAGCGAGTCCGTGTGTTGATTTTGGACCGAGCCGTGTCTCTGGGAATTTCCTGACGATCGAGCATCTCATTTGGCCTTTTATGGAGATAACTGATGGCTCTGAGTGGGCCATACGTCCCACACTTAATGGACGTGTCCAGACTGTTTACACATAGTCTGGTCGTCTCCAAATGTTTAAAACGGTTGATTAATTTCACATCTTGGGCCTTCTGGAAGTTGTTCAGCATAAATAAGAATCATGTGTTTGTACCATCCTCAAGAAGCAACGCCACCAGTATCTCTGGCCACCAGTATCAGCTGTGCTGCGCTCCCACTGGTAAATGAGGTGTTATTGTCAGCTCTGAAACCAACACCTGTGCCATTTCTTGCAGCTGTGGCCATTTCATTAAGTGAAATGCACTGGATTACCTTTAGTGAGAGACACGGCGTCAGGCTGAAATCTGCAGAGGGTGTACAAAGGAGTCGAATGTCAGGTTGTGCAGCCAAACCAAACAAGTCTATCCTTGCCCCTCCTGATCCTTGGATAAAGATCCAGCTATATTTAGGAAGCTTGTTTTTCTGCCTAGGATTGCAGGAAACGTCATTTGAAACGTTTAATATGCAAGCAGCGACGCTTTATTCTGCTTAAACGATGACCATCTCGCCAAATAATCTGAACCGACAGCAAAACGCAAAGACGCAAAGCGCATTATACTGTACAGGGCATGTCTGTCGTCTGAAGAGGGTCACGGTGTAGCATGCTTCCTTGAGTTTTCTGAAACACAAACAGGCCTACTGAGAATTCTTTTGTGCACATGGTCTTAAAGGGACCGTGTGCTTCTGTTGTGCTTCGTGATGTGCATCTGGATCATGGCTGCTTGCAAATATTAATCTATTTGCATGCCATTGATGCCCTTTGCATGACGCATTTCAAAGTCAAATAGCCTCAAATGTTGTGCACATGGACCCAAAACCGAATATACTGTGATTTATTGATTCTATTGATTTATTCATTTATTTATTCATATTTTTAATTTTTTTAATTATTTTTTTTGAAGCCTGGCATTTTAAATAGGTCAGGGACGTTTGCACTGCACATGACATTTCAGCTTTCCCCTGGCATTCCCCATGGGCTGCTGCTGCACTTTCTCACTCGCACTGAACCGCAGGATTTGGCATTCAGTGCTACTAAACTGGGGAAGCTATAATTCATACACATTGTCATGGTCGGAGTGTTTGACCTGTCTTAAGGACAGTCCCCCGCAAGCATGCATCATCTGTATATGGTTATATTAAGTTACTTGTCTTACTGTGTCGGTTTTAAATAAAGGGATTTAAAGGAGATTTTTACACTTTCTTTTTAATCGTTAATTTCTTCTCAATACATTTACAAGGGAATTTATTTATCTGCATCAAAGCTAATTAAGAGCTGTGCGATTTAAGTGATTTAGGGTGACGGTTTCCGTTTCAGAACTGATTCCTAAATTATTTTGGTAAACTTAAAAGTGATAAACAGATTTCTGCATCTTCTGAAAATGCTCGTAATGTTAGATAACAGTATTGCTCGCTCATTCTTTTGAGTTTATGAGCATTTGGTGGAATACTACCACCTACTGGCCTGGAGTAGAAGATGAACATGACCTTTAAACAATCAATAACACGAGATGCACAGCATTTCACATACTTTTATGTAGATACTTTTACCATGATCTTCAGGAAGCAGGCATGCAGGGAGCGAGTGACACTCGAGTCGCTTTGACTCTTTGAGGTTTGAACAATAAAGAACTTCAAACCAAATATTGATTATGTAGTAGTTTCATTGCAATTATTATCTTGATGGGCATTATTTAAAATTGAGTCATCATTAAAACATAAAATTTCACTTCATTCAATACTTTCGCCGCCACTATTGGTGCAATGGCAACACATTTGCTTTATCATCCACAGATCGCGAGCTTGACTCCCAAGATGCTCCAGCCTTCCGTAGTCCAGGGAGCCTAGGGAGAGCAGATTGGCGATACTTCCCTAGGGGAGGGGTGGCATAGCAACGCAATCATGTATAAGCAGAGGGGGCGAATAGTGTTGATTCAAGTGTTTTTCACCCCTCACTATCGATGCCAGAGCACCAGTCCGAAATGATGTAGCCAGCGGCTTCAATGCTGTTGGAGGACTTGGATTGCAGCTTGGTTTGGAAACTTCCTCCAGATGTCCATATATATCTTTTAAAAGATGGCTAAAGACTGATTTCCTTCTTAGGTATTTGAGTTAAACCCCTCAAATCGAAACGGAAAAAAACTACAGTGTTACATTTTACAGTACTTCTAGAGAAAAGATATGTCAAGATGAGATGTACACAGCATGCCCAAAAATAGTTGCACACTCGCTAAGATTTCATTCAGTTATCTTTAGCTTAGATTACAGCACACAAGTCTTTCACAATTCGGGTCCTGGAATATGGCCAGTGTCAGGTGTCATAGATGTCACGACCTGGTCCTTCAGTACATTCAGGTCGTCAGCTGATTTCATATTATTGCCACATAAGTTTGCTGAGCCTAGACCTGACCAACTGAAGCAACTCTAGATCAGAACACTGCCTCCAGAGGCTTGTACAGTGGCCACTGACGTACCCATTGCTCTGGAATTTGGTCAATCTGGACTCATCAGACCACATGACCTTTTGCAATTGCTCCCAAGTCCGATCTTTACGCTCTTCACACGGCAAATCAAATATCGCATCTGCACTACAACCTGTTCAAACCTGGGAACAGGCCGACAATTACAAAATTAATTTAAAATGAAGGCGCAATATAACTCCGTCACAACATGGAGTCACCTAACAGTTGAATGTATCAAGAAAAAAAAAAAAAACAAGACTCGAATGATGTCTGTAGCATGCAATGGAAAGACAGCGCACAGCTCATGACCAAAAGCTGACCGGTGACTCTCCACAAACACATCGCAGCCTCAGATGCTTCCTTAGAGCACTCGTACTGCCCTCAGGGCGAGCTCTTCAGGTCTGACTAATGTAATGGTCTTGTTAAAGGCAAAGTGGGATGTTCATAAATAGTCCTTTCATAAGCCCCTGATTGTCACAAGGTCCTTAAGGACTAGCGGTTCCTTGTTTTAGTCGCTCATGAGCAGAGCTATTTCCACGACGTCCCGGAATGTCAGACGGAGTCTTTTGTGTTCGCTGCCGTACTGTATGAGCGACCTCCACATGCTCAATACCAGCTGCACAAAGAGGCTTTTTATTTGCGGAATAACTTGGCTTTCTTTGCTGACGCACATCACATAAATGGTGTCGATATTTTAAATCTGCTTTTTATTCTCTCTGCAATTTCGTGTGTGAATGGTAGTGCTTTTTTTTAAAAAACCATTGTACAGTATCGAGCGTGCAATCCAAACTTGCTATGAACCCATTTATGCCTTGTTTAGCTTCCTGAGATCATTTTCTTGCAGCTAAATCTCTTAGGTTAAAAGGTTAAATGTGTCATTTATTTTGAGATGCTTTCCTTCTCACAATGGATGTATAGAGTGGTGATGTGGCTTTCAGTATCCTATCTGTCTATTCTGACGAATCCCACGGTTTCCTTTGACCCGCCCTCCAGTTTAGAGACCACGACATGGTCAAAGTAACTATCGCATCTTGAGGATTGATGTAAACTATAGCTCTTTACTTGATTTTAAAGTAGATGGAGCTCTATATCAGTGGAAATCATTTTGTTATCTGGGAAACCTCACTTACTCACTCACTCCTTGTCTATACCGCTTAATACTGGAAGGGACCTGGAGCCTATCCCAGGAGACTTGGGGCACAAGGCGGGGTACACCCTGGACAGGGTGCCAATCCATCGCTGGGCACACACACATACTCACACACACTACAGCCAATTCAGGAATGCCAATTAGCCTAACCTACATTTCTTTGGACTGTGGGAGAAAACCGGAGTACCCAGAGGAAACCCACCAAGCACAGGGAGAACATACAAACTTCATGCACACAGAGACGGGAATGAAACCTGGACCGTGGAGGTGCAAGGCGACAGTGCTAACCACTACACCACTGTGCTGCCATCTGGGAAACCTGTGCCTGTTTATCTGTCACATTTACAAAAGCATGGAATGTACCCAACCCTGTATGGCACCCCAGTCCGTTTTATGAGAGGAGTGTGTCAAAAAAGGATTTGTTATGTGGCAGGGGTAGTTCAGTGGTTAAGGCATTGGACTATTGGGACTGCCATTGTTGGGCCCTTGAGCAAGGCACTTAACCCACAATGAGATAAGAATGAAAGACTCCCTCGATAAGCATGCCAACTGCTGTGGATAACTGAATGGTGCAAAGGTTTTAAAGAAGGCCATATATATATATATGAATGAGGATCCTGGCCAAGATGGCTCGGAGCCCACTGATGTCATTCCTTAACATTTAGCAAGTGAAAAATCGTCTTGTCGCACAGAGACACCTCTGTCTGTCGGAATCCGTCTGTACACACCATCATTCACTAATGCCATGTACACATTACAGGATCTCAGCTAGGAGTTATTGCCACATCACCCATACAGTAGTGTTTATATGGTTTTACACCTCCCTTCAAGCCATTAAATTTTTTTTTTGCCCATTAAAGGATTTCCTGGGTGGCCAGTTTTTCAGACATGAATAAGGCAGTCTGATGATAACTCCGATGTACTGAGAAAACCTTCTACCCATTAGTGAAATACAGGGATTGGTACATTTGTAGAGAAATAAAGGTAGGTTTACTTTCATAACGGTGTTCTGTTGTTCTGTGGAGTTTGACTTGAGCGCCCCTTGTATGTCAGTCAGGTTCCTGAAAGCAAGTGGCGAGTCTTGCTTGGCAAGTGTTTGATGCTGGTCAGAGAGCCTAAGAACAAAAGGATCTTTTTCTTTCCTGTCAGTGTATGTACAGTAGAAATGTGTTTCATAGTGACCCGTGACACTAAAAATCTGTTCCTCGATGGGAAAACAGATTGCAGTCGGATTGCGAAGTGACCCCGTCTTTAATGTGATGACTTGCCGCATGGAATCCAACAGCTTACGATGTAAAGGCTGAGCAATAAGAAGCGCTCCCTGCCACAATTCATCATTTTTCTTCTGAAATTCTGACGCATCAGACGTTCGAGCCTAAACAATAATCTAAAGTATGTTCTTTGTGACAAAAAGCCCTGATAGCTCTGAATGCAACAAAATATTGTCAAGTATCCAGCCCACATTACGCCCACCATGTCACATGGAAAGCTGTTTTCAGAAGCTACACAGTTAGAAACCCCCATATTTCAGAGACAGCTGGGTTTTTATCTCCGCAGGAGGTGTTGCTCCGCGCTCTCTCCCTCTCGCTCTCGATCTCTCCCTCACACACACACACACACACACACACACACACACACACACACACACACACACACACACACACACACACACAGTATATACATGCACGCATACACACACACACACACACACATACACACACAGCTCTGTAATTCCCAGGAAATTACCAAATCAGAAAGCAATTTACTTAATCAAATTGGATACAATCAAATACTGTATAAGCAAAATCGGTTATGAATCGGTCATAGCACCAGCCAATGCCAAAAGGATCTTTGGTCATGCCCATTTTCCCAGGGTCAGATCTAAACCCAGAGCTTAGTCACAGTGCAGACCCTGAACAATTGCTACGTAAACCGCTTCTCTGCTTCAGCAGAAATTGTAGCTATTCACGAGCGCTCGTTTGCTGACAAACCCCTTTGCAGTGCCTGTCCTACTTCATAGACTATCTTTAGCTGTACACGCTCTCCGGAATTCACCCCGATTCTTTTAAAATGGTCCGAACACTTCTGGAATTAGCTTAATAAAAATCTGAAAGATTTTACCAGGTGCTCTATTAGCTGCAATCAATCCTAACCAGAGGGCTGGAGAGAATATGCATGTGGTACAGTGAGTGCCACCACCCTGGAGTTACTTGTGCATGCATGTGGCTTGTCCTCATTGATTTCCCTGGAACTCCCCTTTCTTTCGTGTCTCTTTTATCCACGTCCTGTTCCCGCGGTCTCCTCTACTCAGTTTGGCACAGCGCTGTAGTGGACTCCAGGATCCCTGACCCACTTAAATCCAGCCTGGGAAAAAGAGAGACAAAGGAGGATGAATAGCTAGTGTGTGTGTGTGTGTGTGTGTGTGTGTGTGTGTGGGAATATGCCCACCCCCCACTGCACTCCCACCCCTCTACCACACATCTACTCTCTTGAAAGCAGCTTGACGCTTTCACCAACATGAATACCACTAATACCATTTCTGCCCATTGCCTCAGGTTTTTATCTCGCTCATTTGCCCGGCGCGTGAAGCGGCCGGTATAACTGAGACGATTTTGTTCCTAATTGTTTCGTGACTCTAGACGGTCTCAGATGTACGCTTTTCCTGTTGTAATTAGGCCATGAAATGAGTTCAGGAGCCACTCTATTAAGTTTAGAAATAGAACCTCCGGAGCAATAATTGTACCAATTCACAAGTTAGTGCTCTCCGTCATGAATATTAAAGTACCGAAGTGTCCAAAGCCAGTTAGCACTAATGGGATGGAGAGATACATCTCCTTTTTTTTTTTGGCTTGTTTTCATAATTAGATACTTGCTGGTATTTGGAGCTTCTGGGATAAATTTCACACCACCTCCATAAGAAAGTTTTTTTTTTTTTTAAGACAGGAATGGCAGCTTCTGGCAGCTTTTTCACATGGACTGTGTTTAATTTGGTAAATATGACATCATCTCTCAATACTAATCAGCCTTAGCCATTCCCATCAACTGACGTGGATTCTACACCTGCCTGTCCAAAAACGAAATCTCACTCTCACACTAACCCTCACCATCGAAAACTTTTTTTGTTCCGTTTCCGCAGCCACAGTCTCCTTCCTGCTTTTTAATAATGTACTGGACATGTCTTAACCAAAGACAGCAGTGTCCATGTGCTTTGCAGGCCTCATCAGAACATTTGTAGAATATCTTGGATACTTGTTGTAATATACAGTAGATATTTGTGTGATGACGGTGAGCAGGTCTGTCTTGTGTTTCTTGTATCTACCATTTGTAAATGCTTATGTAATAAGAACTTTGCTTTTTTTTTTAGCTTTTGAAATCATGTTGCCAGGGGCTTTAAGACAAGAACTGAATTTTTGTCAGAATGACATTTAGGTCCTTATAAAATACGGTCGGTTCCGTTATAATAAACACTTTAAAACATCCCAGAATTAAACACTATGCTCATGACAGAATTTCTCTTTTCTTGCAGTTTGGGTAAAGCAGTGTGCTATTTTTTTTCTTTTTGCTACAAGTGAAACGTCAAGGACAATACAAGTCCTGCCGGAGAAGAAAAAAAAACAAAACCCTTGCGTAGTCTTTTAACAAGCTAGAAAAGCAGTACTCACTCTGCTTCATTAAGCTGAGGACTGTTACATAACGGCACGTGGTACTCTCTTATACGTGAGGGCAGAGCTCATGCTGCCTTCGTGAGTGACATTTGCTGAAGTGCTTGGATTCTTCAAGGCCATTAAGGCTCGCTCGCAAGAAGTCTACAGTACAAAAAAAAACGGTATTAGACTTGACATGGAAGAACTTTCAAATCAAACGTTAACAAGATGGACGAATCCGAATGGTGTCTGGAATCGAACCTAACAGCAGTGACGTCCAGTAGAAGACTCGTGATTGGACATCGAGCTGCTGTAAAGCCCCAAGATGAGCACGACGAGAAAAGAAAACAAGACGAGATGCACGAGACGCTCAGCTTTTTCGTTAAGTCAATTCCAAATTCCAAATTCCCGGCTCCTGTGTAGCAGAAGAACGGGCGTGTTATTGTTAAGAGACTGGGTTGTTGGGAGATCTGGGGGACCTCGGGGAGTCTGAGAGATCATAATTGGCCGGTGGGTGGGTGGGTGGGCTGAAATAACAGAACGACAGAGGTGTAATGAAGCTTATTGTGTTCAAGTGTATTCATTAAGTGTCTGAAATGCACAGTCAATTTAAATTGAGTGTTTTTATATTTATAATAGTGCATCTTTATTAGATTTGCCACAGTAATTACTGAGCAGGACATAATTGACTTTCCAACAGCCTCAAGTCTTTATGATATGGATTGTACATGGTGATACACTCCTAAAAGATTCTGGTCTATTCTGAAACGGTGGCTACAGCATCGAGATGTGGTCTTTGGCATGGCCTTTAAAGTACTATAAAGTCATTGTCATGTTTTTTTATTCATCTTCTATACTACTTATCCTCTAGACTTTGAGTAAGAGGCGTATTATACCCTTGACATGGAGCCAATCCTTTGCAGGGCACACACACACAAACGCTCACTCGCACACTACAGGCAATTTGGGAACGGAAATTAGGCAAATCTACATGTCTTTGGACTGTGGGAGGAAACCGGAGTACCCAGAGGAAACCCACCGAGCACGGGAAGAACATGCAAACTCCATGTACACAGACCCGAGGTGGGAATCGAACCCTGATCCTGGAGGTACAAGGTGACAGTGCTACCTGCTAAACCTTATTGTCAAGCTTATGGAACAAATGTAAAATAAAGTTGGCAACATGCTGCACTATAACGCATTACCTGTAAGATCTTAGAACATGGTTCAACTCAAATGACTCTGCTTGGCCCAGATGGTACGAACATGCATCTCCGGTAAATATGATCTACGTGCGTTCTTGCGTGCATGACATGTGCTGATCAAGCTCATTCCACAAGATGGAGATCTAGAGTAAGCTACTGAACGCTCAGACCGTTTCCAAAGTATGGAAGTTAAATCATGAGAAAGGGTTCAGCTCTCTCGTGGTATTTCAGGCTATAGCACCCCTAGTGGCACCACTGAGACTGCATCTCAGGTGACGAACTCGTGAACACGTAACACGATTTTTTATGCCTAACACGGGGGCAACATAATTACATAATTGGCTGATTTTAGGTATTTGTACAAATAAACAGTGTAAACATTGCTCTTTTTTATCTTTATGATTTGCAGGTGGAATGAGAAGACAGGTCATGGGCAGATGATGGACGTTGAGTCATCATACTCGGAGTTCATTAATTGCGATCGCACGGGCCGCAGGAACGCAGTGCCGGACATTAAGGGAGAAGGAACAGCGGTGGGCACCAGCGAACTGACCAAAGACATGGCTGAGATGGACCTGAAGGCAGGAGGTTGGTGTGTGTGTGTGTGTGTGTGTGTGTGTTTGTGTGTGTGTGTGTGTGTGTGTGTGTGTGTGTGTGTGTGTGTGCTGTATTTATACAAGCAGCCCAGGTGGGCAGGATCAAGTTTACATCATTTGACAGCAGCCCCTCATGTCTGTTATGCATTGCAAGCCCTCAGATGAGCGTTACGTGTCTCTTAAGGTGCACTGAGTTTAAAATCCAAGTAGAAATCAAATTACTCACCAAAGCAGCCTACTTAGAAAAAAGCCAAACAGTTTAAGCTCCTTCTCTTAAGAGCCCACTTCCCTCTTACATTATGATAAGCATTCCCTTAAGGTCAGGTGTGCTTGTCAGCTGGTCTGGAACACAAAAGGAGTTGAAGGAGAGGTTGAATAGATGCTGTCACCGCAATCGCGCATAGCTCTGTCATCAGCGCTTGGAACAATTCCCACTTCCTTTACCCGCTTCCTCTCTGTGTGGGAACGTTTCCACTCTGGTGAATAATGAGGTGTGGACCAACAGCCCATATACGATGAACTCAGTGTTCAGTCATGTCACTGAATATTTTATTAAGGCGCATAGCCAAGCCGACGGACGGAAGTGAACGGCTCAGGAAATATTATGAGAACCGAGAGCGATTATTGTTATTACTGCTATTATGATGCGCCCGGATATTGAATAACTGCTGCAGCAGGCAGCCGTCAATGAATTGATGAACAGTAACTGGAGTTGTTCATGAACTAACTTTTTTACCATCTATTGACATTGAGTAACTTCTGTATTCTGGTCATGAACCCAGTCGATTCAGAGACTAATCCTGGCACACCTGGGCACACGGGGGCCAAAAATACCCTCTGGAACATGGAACCCTGAGCTTTATAGGAGATCTTATACACACTTTCACACCTAAGAGCAGTTTAGGACAGATGGTGGACGCAAGCATGTTTTTTGAGAGGTGAGGACATGACGGAAGGCGCTGTCGGAAACGCGAGCTCGGGGTCACGCTGGAGACCCTGGAACTGTCGAAGAGCAACGTTACACACAACGCTGTGTCAGCTTGCCTTGTCCCCGAACAACCATAAATGATAGATAAATTTGTTGTGGGTTTTGAAAATCCCTCGCATTCATGATCAGACACTGCTAGTCAGTCTGTTAAAGTGCTCGGGACGGGCTAGACTTCTGCAGCAGATCAAATTTATGCACACGAGATCTATACGGAATTTCTCTAACAATATAATCTATTTCAGATCTCATTATTGGTATTATTGTTGTTATTGTTGTATATTTCCACACCCATGTCGGTATGCGTTTCAGAAGCCGCCGCCGGGGCTCCTGCCACCGAAGCGGAAGCCTCGAGTAGTCAGGAGCAAGGTAAAGAAGGAGCGTCTTAAAGATGAAGGCACTAAAAGAGGAGAACCACTACCTCCTCTCTGGTTCCACACCCTGTGTGTGGTGAGGAGCTGCTCTGACACAGGCGTGCATCGCGTGCCTGAACGCTCTTGCGTCACTGAGAGACTCCAGGAGAAACCACTACACAGAACATCAACGACACACTCTGTTTCGCATAATTCCTGCCATTCCTTAAGGGGAGAACTGACTTGTTGATGCCTTTTCCATTTCGAAACTGTGGAAAATATGACACCCTGGGGTCAGGACTTCACGATCTCGAACCGAGAAATACCAAATAGCACACGTGCTGAGGAGTCCGATTGTTTTTTTTTGTTTGTTTGTTTTTTTATTAAACAATAACAGGCATAATTGTAACAAACTATGGAACTATTTATTTCCTAATATTCCCTGAGGTCAATAGTTTTGTGTTTCTGTATTACATTATATACTTTACAGTGTATGTAACATTATTAACGGTATTTATATAGTACATGAGTCAAAGCTTTCTGCTCAGTCTAAAAAAAAAAAAAAAACGCATTTGTTTTTCTCTTTATATTGTACGTACCTCAATAAATGGGAATGACATTACACACGACGTTTAAGTGTTTCATGGGATCCGGTGAAAAGGGTACACTAAATCCTCCATGCATAACTTACACATTGCTTAAAATATGTGCCTTCACACCTCTATAGTATTTTTTTTTTATGGTGTTGAATAATGTAAATGTCACTATGTTTAATTAGACAGACTTGGAGACATCTCAAAGTTTTCGAACATGCTTGACCACATTTTGATTTCTCTTCTGTACTCCTCTAATATTTAATGTGAAGGGGAAAAAATCCTTCCATTATTCCTCATTGATTCCCATAGCATCCGAAAGGCTTATTAATATTTAATGGTTTTTAAAAATAAAAACTTTTAATGTGACCTGTTGTTTGTATCACATTAGAATTATATTCAGTTTATTATTAAAAAAAAATAAATAAATAAAAAAACTTGTATGTTTAAAGAAGATAAATTAATTATTCAACTATTAAAAAAAAAAATCTGATTTCTAACTGTAGCTTTGAGCACGTCTATCCATCCATCTTTTCAATACACTCTGTCCATCTGTCAACAAGCGTACGTATTCCCTCATTAAAAAACGTTAGTCTGATCTGCAAGCCACAAATGCATTGCTGTCTTCACTTCTTCATCAGAAGTGACTGTTTTCATATGGTTGCCTTCAGGGGACCAAGTACGTGAAAGTCTGTTGTAGCAAGATCAGGACTATAGAAAGGATGCTTTAACACCTGAAAACGAAGTTTTTAAAGAGTTTCAAAAGTTTGGGCAGAAGTGTATGAACATGCATCGTCATGCAAGATCGCAAATTTGAAAAAACTTTTGAACACTTCTGAATTGCTGCACGTAGCTACAGTGTGGATCATTTTTGGCTCACCCTTGTATAATTTTTTCTTTTTGTAAAAATTTTTTTTTTGTTTGTTTTTTTTGTGTCATAATAACTAAATTGATTCCCCTGAAACCCCCCAAGTCATGCCAAGATATAGTAGGCTTCTAATATAGATATATAGTTTGGCCCATAGGTTTACATACTCTGGCACAAATTTTAAGACGTACACCAGTCTTTTGTCCTGTTGTCAACTGTAAGGCATCACAGAATAGCACAATCATAAATTAATGAATTAGATGGTCTCTTGCCAAAAAATCTGCACACCCTCATTTTCTCAGGTTGTAAAGCTTCCCGTTCATCTTGGCCAAAAGCCTCCTGGTACTGTAAATCTCTGGGTTGTCTTGCATGAGCTTAAAGTTTTGATCTCCCAAAAGAGTTTTAATGACATTAATAGATTGCGAGACAGCAGAATGTGAAGGCCACTCCAGAACTTTCACTTTTTCCTGTTGCAGCCTTTGCAGGGTCGTTTTGGCCTCGTGCTTTGGATCACTGTCATGTTGGAATTCTGCATTCTTCACCCCCATGGTGTACCTCTTTATGACTTTTCTCCAAATATGGATTTTATATCTTTGAGGCCAAACATTAAAGTTTTGGTTTCATCACTCCAAATGACTTTGTGCCAGATGTTTTGAGGTGCTGTTTGGCATGACGTAAGCGGGCTGTTTTGCGTCATTGGTACGTCTTTTTTCTGGCAGCTCGACCATGAAGCCTTTGTTTGTTTAAGCATTTCCTATTGTGCATCTTGAAACAGTCGCACCACTTTTTTATTTTTTTTTCAGATAATCCTGTGTTTCAGCTGTAGTTGCTTGCGGGTTTCTCTTTGCATGCCAAACAGTTTCTAAAATATTTGCTCTTCTGCTTGACGTTGGCTTCATATCAACAGCATCTCTAATTCTCCCCTCCCTAATCAGAGTTTGAACAAGAGAGATTGGACTTTTTTTGGATGTTTTCTTCTATCCTTTTCCTGGCTTTATTTTTTTATTTTCCTTTATTTTTCTCTCATTTGACGGATCTTTTGCCTTCCACATGGCTTAGTATTCAGCCACGTCAGTCCAGTCCTGGATCATACAGTATGTGCAGCAGTCTTTCCAAAGCCCCAAAACCGGGACACTGACTACACACGAACTTAAATGATTACAGGGATGATTTTGATTCAAAACAGCAGACATTATTGCACAATAATAACTGTCTAAATCTCAACACTTCTCAAATTTGAAAATAAAATTAAATAATTTAAAAATGGATTAAAAACAACTTTAACAGATAATTCACTCATACTGTACCGCACAGGATGCTGTACTGCCTGTCAATGTGTGAATAGTTTAGAGTGCACCACCTATAAGATTATAAAAGGAATGGCAACAATTTTACTACTTATTTATTATGTAAATGAACATACAGTGGAACCTCGGATTGCGAGTAACACTCGGTTTACGAGTGTTCCGCAAACCGAGCAAAGATTTTTAATAATTTTTTTATTGGAAACCGAGCATGTATTAGTTTACGAGTGGCGAGTATAATGTATCACGCATGCGACTCTTATTTTGACACAGAGCGGCAAGTGATCACAACTGAGCCATTGATTTTTCTCTCTCTTGCTTTGCGCAATTGTGGGTAATCGTCTCCCCTGCTCCCCTGGGTCTTAGTGCTCGTCTCTTACTGGTATAATCAATGTCTCGTATGTGTGTACGCGCGTAATTTGACACTGACACACACACACACACACACACACACACACACACACACACACACACACACACACACACTCTCTCTCTCGCCTGTGCGTGCGTGTAATTTGACACCGACACACACACGGACATACACACACTCTCTCGGCTTCACACGCAGACTCGCTTTCTTCACACAGAAAACTCAGAAAAAAAGGTAAGGTGCTGGTTCATTTTTTTTTTTTTTTACTTTACAGCAGTGATTTTGTTAGTATGCGCTCACACGAGTGTCATTAGACAGATTTTTTTTTTCCCCATTAAAACAGTGTTTCCATTGTGTGTGTGTTTGTTGTGAAACTTAAAAAGCGAGGTGCGGGAAAAAAAAAAGGGAGGAGGAGTTTTACTGTTTAAGACGAGGCGAGGGAAGGGGCTAATTCCATACAGGCACCTCCGCGCACAAATGGAAACACTTATCTGTCGGGATTTATTTTTTATTTTTAAAGATAAAGTGCAGGTTAATTTGTTTTATTTTTACTTTATATATTGTATCAATTATTTTTATGTATTTATTTTTTTTGGGCTGTGGAATGAATAAATTGTTTTCATTATTTCTTATGGGAAAATTAGATTTGGTTTACGAGTATTTTGTAATACGAGCTTGCTTCCGGGACGAATTATGCTTGTAATCCAAGGTTCCACTGAACCAAATTTTTTTTAATGAATAAAAAAATAAAACATTTTAATAATTAAATGTAAATAAATGAGGCAAGTAGAAAATAAGTATTACTTTCTGATCAGTCACTTTTTCACATATTCTGCAACAGTGTAAACTTACAAGTTTTTTTTTTTGGGGGGAGGAAGCAGGTAAAACCCACACGAACATGGAGAGAACATGTGAAACTCCACACACAACTCCGGATCGAACCAGCGACCCAGGGGGTGTAACTGTGCCCTGTGCTACCAATTGTACATCTAATTGAGTTATTTCTGTTAGCTAATTAATTAATGGTTAGAAATGTTGCCTGGCAAAGAATAAGCTGCATAGATAATGAAATGGAAGTACTTTTGTAAATGATTAAATTTCTTATAAATGAAAGCTTAAAACAGAAGACTTTTGAAGCTCAGTATGGTGATGAGCATCTTAAAACAAACATTTTAAGGAGAGCTGAACGCCTGTGAATGACGATCCCGGCAGAGGTGGCTCACCTTCCACTGCATTTGTTCCAATCAACATTCAGTGACTGGAATGCTTGATCCTTGAAAATCGACAGAAAACTTGTCTGTGTGTGGGAACTGAACATACCATCATTTTCCAAATCCATTTGCACATTACAGGAACCTGGCTGGGACTTCTTGCCACATCCCCCGTACAGTTCTGACCTCACTCCAAGCCATTTCCACATGTTTGGGCCATTAATGTAGTTCTGGGGGAGGCCTCATTTCAGATGTGATGCAAGAAGTCTGATCATGGCTCTGGTGTACCGAGAAAACTTTCTACCTTGATGGTGTCCAAGCACTAGTGAAAGACTAGGATAAGTGCATTAGTGTAGCAGGCCATTACATAGAGAAATCAAAGGATTTTTAAAACTGTGTTCTGTAATTTTGCACAATTACTGTAAAAGACTTGCATTGTATTGAACATCCCTAGTAGCTAGCTAATTGAACACACAAATGTACAATGCTTAATTACTTTAGCTTTTTAAATAAAAAAAAAAGCAGCGAGAGGAAAAAAAGACAAAAACTATGATGTTTAAGATTTACGAGTACTTTAAAGGTCATGATGGAGACGTCGGTGGCTCAGTGGTGAGTAGGATGAAAATTGGAGGGTTGTGTCAGGAACGGCATCCGGTGTACAACCGGTGCCAAGTCATTTGTGCGGATGGCATGGTCAGGGGTTATCAGGAGTTCCTACAACAAAAGCTTTTAAACTTTTAAAAGACGTAAAATACTTTTTTTTTCCCCCTTAGCAATTTAAATAAAGTAGAAGTCTTCCAAAATGGTCCTTAAGTACAGTAACAATTGTTTTCCATCTCACTTTAGTCTGCTAATCTGCGACACAGCACTTGTCTCAGTCTATGGGAGGCCTGTTTCCGCTTGGATCTCTATGGAGACGGTTGGGAGGGAACTTTAGAAAGCATTTGCGTTCGCTTTCAGTGCTATCAAATTTAAGCAGAGGCTTTGAGCAACCATGCAATTAAGCTGAAAACCACCATGTCAGACCGCAGGGCTGTTCTGGAGAGAGCCGAGTATTTATCTTTCCAACCCGCTGCTAAAAACAGACTTACAAAATGCCATGTTTTTCCCACCAGCTCAGTAAAGTAGACAACAAAACAGACGGAAAGAGGGTTTTATTTATTTATTTATTTATATTTGTTTGTTTTTAAATCGGTGTCCAAAAATAGGAATAGGAAAAATTCACGTTTGTGTTTATATTTGTTTAAAAATGAGGTACTGAGATATGTGGTATAGCATGAAGACTAGGCTAACTGGCATTCTCAAATTGCCCGTAGTGTGTGAATGCGCATGTGAATGTTGGCTGGAGATCACACCACTATTGTAAAACTGGAAATAATTCAATGGTCACCATTGGACTCCACGGTCCCTACCTGGACTGCAGTGGTTGGTGTGTATAGATGGGTGGACTGCAGTGGTAGCCAGCGTAACGGGCCAGCATTCAACCGCCAACACAAAAATGGTCTACTTCATACAACAAACAATAAATACTGTAGCAATAACTAGTTAATGATTGTGTGTATAGTTCACACAGAGAGAAACGCCTCTCCCGCAAACTGATGACAAGTTACAGTAAATGTCGACTTTCAAGGATGAACGTTTAAAACGTTTGCACCGTTCATATGTTTTACTGTGGCTAAGAGTCTCTTCAAGAGGTGTTTTCATACACATCAGAATCAAAAATTCCACTGGGTTGTGGTATGGTAAGATTAGGTAACATGCACACCAATCAGCCATAACATTATGACCACCTGCCTAATATTGAGTAGATTCCCTGTTAGCCACCAACCACAACCAGCATCAACATTTTCATCAATTTGATCTACACTAGCGCTTCTATCGCTCCCCATGATGCATCAGTAAGTCTTGGCCACCTATGACCCTGTTCATCGGTTTTCCTTCCTTGATTCACTTTTGGTATGTCCTGACCACTGCAGACCAGGAACATGCATTGCTCTGACCCAGTTGTCTAGCCATTACAATTTGGCCCTTCTCACAGTAACTACATTAACAATATTTTTGTTACAGTGGCGGTTAGAAGTGAGTGACATGTACTGTACTAGGTAGCAAGTGAACATTTTTTCCTGAAGTTGATGTGGTAGAAGCAGAAAAAATGGGCAAGCATGAGGATTTAAGTCACTTTCACAAGGGCCAAATTGAGTCCGAGCAACTCCACAACTGCAGCTCTTGTGGGATGTTCCTGGTCTGCAGTGGTCAGGACATACCAAGAGTTATCCAAGGAACATGAACTGGTGAACTGATGACATGGAATGTTATGGCTGATCAGTGTACATGTCAATTTTGATATTTTTCAACAAATAAAGCAAATGTTGAGTATTTTAAACTTTTAATATGCAAGTTTATGCTTTATTTTTTTAGGGTCATTTTGCTAATGTAAGCAAATTCATGTTCACAGTCAGATTGTCCTAATCTCTAATCCCTCCTGAAAATGTACAGACGACCCTCTGATGGATTGTTCTCCCAAATTAATAATTTTCCCACAAGTTCCCTCCCAAAACATGTCTGTACCAATGACCAAGACACGTAAATGTTTCCAAGATTATACTTTTCATTCATGTTAATGCTGTCTAGAATATAATCTAGAATATAAGAAGGAATGCACATAAAAATAGTTAAAGAACCCCAGACATCACCACTGAAATGATGTCTTGGTTGTTGCCTGGGATTACATAATACTAACCTAATATTGTTGGTATTTAATTATCTATAGTTAATGTAGTCTGCCCCCTTGTGGTACGACAAGGAAATAACAAAACAATTAATGTATCAAGCAGTGGTTCCCAAAGTTCTATTTTAGTACCATTTTGATCTTTAAATTCAGTAACTGTACTGAAAATCATAAACCACCAGCATCAAAGTTTTAAAAAAAATATTTACTATATATTTATAATAACTGAGTTCTTTCAGTTATTATCCTATTTGGCAAACCACTCAAACTGAATGATTTTTAATCCAAAGTTCATTTATATCTACTGTGCTTTAAAGCCATTTTAAAGATTAGAAAAATAAAGCCCGACTTCTTTCATATAGAAATTATCATACAAAATATTACCATGAAGATTTAAAAATGTTTTTGAAATAAATCTCACTAAGGAGATCCAGAATGGTAGAGAATACAGGTTTAAAAGGTCCAGGATATCAAAAGTTTGACAGCCCCATGATACGACGGCACAGGAAGCGGACAAAAGGTGTTTCATAGAAAGAATAAATGCAGAAGGGATTATATTATGTATAGATATAAGAAATACATACGTTTGTTTCCTGGGCAAGATGTAATTAAACATATATCAATGGCAAAAAGGGTCAATAAAGCGAATATCTCCTGAAAAAAATGGCTTAATGTCACATTAAGTCTGAAACCTTTTTTTTCTGAAATATCCAGTCTCCGATGCAATTCATGATAAAGTAATCCCTGGTAAAATAGGATCTTGCAGGAAAAATGGACATGTTGTAAAAATGCATGTTCTGTACTAATCCTTGCTATCAATCACAGTAAATCTACAAGGGGCGTTCAAGCCAAGCCAAGATTTTTCATTGTGCGGAATAAGAAGACACAGCTTCAAGAGGGTAAAAACTCCCTTTATTTCTATATACTGTATACCCTGCTCTAGTAATCTTCTTATCCCAGTGTTTCACTAATACTTGGATACAATGAATGTAGAAAGATTTCTCAGTATGCAGGAGCCATGATCTCTGAAACGCTGCTGGCCTCACAGGAACTCCTGTGGAACTGGAACTGGTTTGGATCGAGGTCAGGACTGTACGGGGGACACGGCAATAACTCCCAGCTGATTTCTTGTAATGTGCAAGTGGTGTTGGTGTATGACTGTGTGCACAGTTCCCACACAGATCCGTCTCTTCTGTTGGTGACAAGTGATCATGCGTTTAACTCGCTTAATGTGTTCTGCGCCACCTCGGTAGGGATCGTTATTTATGTTAGTACATCCTTCTTTAAAATGTTTGCACCATTCATGGGTTTTACTGTAGCTAAGAGTCTCATCCCTGTGCTGCACATGAAGTCTTCTGTAAGGAGAAATGCCATCACTAACCTATGTTTCACTTTAAC
Source organism: Clarias magur (assembly GCA_013621035.1). Classification (NCBI taxonomy): domain Eukaryota; kingdom Metazoa; phylum Chordata; class Actinopteri; order Siluriformes; family Clariidae; genus Clarias; species Clarias magur. Next base: position 37,841 of record QNUK01000781.1, read on the forward strand.
GCCCCTTATACTGTATATCCAAGCGAGAGAGAGAGAGAAAAACTGAGGGCCAAATCCTATTTAGTGCAATAATGCAGCTTTTTATGCAACACACATCAACACTGTCGTGAACAAGGACCGGCCCACACACTGTCTGATTTAATAATGTACCGGAAATATTATAAACACATATTTCAAAACACACATCTTCAGTTATGTTGGTGAAGTGTGTGTGTGTGTGTGTGTGTGTGTGTGTCTTGTGTTAAAACAGATTTACAAACATTAACAACATTAGAAAAAAAAACACATACAGAACAAATATCTAATTTGTTTTTAAAAGAACATTGAAATGTTATCATACAAAATTTCTAACATGTATTATTATTATTATTAGATACAACAGGTTAATCAGACGTAATGGAGTACACTACCATCTAAAAGTTTTGGCACCCTTTATAAAAATTAATGTATTTTTTTTAAAAAACATACAAAAAGAATGCAGCACATTTTAAGCTAATGGTACATTCTTTTTAAAATACTGCAATTTTATTTCTGGTTTCACCAAACACCCCTCAAACATCACTGATGAAGGGTGCCAATAATTCCTAACTTAACAGCTTAATTTTTTTTTTTTTTCATTAAAAAAAAAAAAATCTCTAGATTCTAAATTCCAGCTTTTGATTTAATAATTATTTTCTGACCTTGTAAAGAGCTGTAAAGGTGTCTGCACTGCAGCCACGACGCCACAAGGATTCATGTTTCATTGCTTTATCTAGTTGATATTAATTGTGTTTTAGGTTCGTTTCCTGAGGTGTTTTCTTCACATGTCAGTATACAATTTTTTTTTTTTATTAAAATATGCTACGTACTAAAATATATGCTATTTAATTACTGTATGGTAAACAAAGTAGAAGAGAATGCTCTCTGTTAGTTAGAGGGCTTAGTTATGGGAGTGAGTTCCTGTGGGGTTGTCCCGGAAAGGCTCGGTCTGCTTGGAGGTTAGCTGATCAGTGACTAGAAGCTGGTGTCATTGATCATGCCGTACGCCTCATAGAGCTGATTCAGTAAGTCCTTCTTCTCCTTTTCGGGTAAGAAGCATGACTTGGCTGCATTTATGTTCTGCAAAAAAACAGAAATAAGAGCAAAGTAAGATTAATTGCCAGACTGAGTTTCACTGATTGTTTCAGTTTATTGACTGTATTAGATATCTCCTGTATCAGCACGGAAACCTACGGCTTCTCTGTAATGATACATATACACCAAGTTACTTTAAACTGGTGTGCAGTTGTCAAAATCTTAAATCTCATTGTTCATTATGAATTTTTTGAGGAGTGTTGAAGATGAAATTTCTCATAAAACTGGCTGACCCTTGTAATGACTGCTCTGATAATAGAGTAAGCTGTAATTCAAATCACAGGGTATTTTAGATTAATAAATTAATAATATTCAACTCCTTATTCACAGTGACTATGGTATAGCGGTATCACAACTGCTCCAAAATAATTAAAGATTTTAAACAAAGAAACAAACATTATGGCAAAGATTTCTGTTCAGACACATGGATTTATTTTTTTTTTTCGACTTTTATCCAGTGTCAGTGATTTGTAATGGTTGCATTGTTCCACCAAATCAACATCTTTAGAGTAGATCAGCTTCTGCTTTTCACAGGAACATGACGGGTTGCAGATCTTCTTGTTAACATAAAGAAATAGAAAGTAACTGCAGAAACTAACTTGATTTGTGCATATTTTAGTAAGTCAATAAAAATACAGTATTTTATTTTATGTGGTGCTGAAATAACTCATGGAAGAGCATAAACAGAAGTTTTTAGTTATTTGCAAACAGAATTTGCACCGATACTCTAAGGAAGGTGAAGGTTTCCTAAAGAGAATCATTCCTGGTGATGAGACATGGATTCACCACTATGAGTCTGCGAGGAAAAGGCAGAGTATGGAACGGAAAAACTTCCTCAAACGGCAAGCAGTAAAAAGTCCAAGTTTAAATCAGCTAGAAAATTGATGCTTACAGTTTTCCGGTTTTCTCAAGATCCAGTAGTGGACCATTATCAGGAAAAAGGTTCAACAATCATCAGCGCTCGTTATAGTGAGATGTTTATTTTGAAGAGCTGAAGCCTAAACTTTGGATTAAACACGGAGGAATACTATCCGAGGACTTTGTGATCTTGCATGACAGTTCTGCCCACACTGTCGAAACATTGTTTTGAGTTGTTAAAGCATCCTTCCTATTCTGTTATTCTGTCAGACTTGTGCCTATTTGGTCGTCTGAAAGCAGCCTTACAAGGATGAAGATTCACTTCTGATGAATAGGTGTAGAAAGTGCTGCGTTGGTAACTCGCAGCTCAGCCTAAAACATTTTTTTAATTGGAGGAATATAAAAACTTGTTGACAGATGGGCAAAGTGTATTGAAAAGCAAGGAGATTACAGAAGATGTACGTGTATTTTCTAAAAGTGAATTTAAATAAATTCTACAGCCCGAGAGTGAATAATTTTTGACTCACCCTTGTAAATTAAATGATGCAAAATAAATTTAAATTAAAGAAATGCGAACAAATGATGTTCTGTGACAGGCTCCAAAGTGCCTACAGATACAATTTAAACATGGGTTGTTTTTGTAACACCCTCAGCAGCAGCCTCATTTCCCCTCTAATCTGTTTCAACCACTTAAAATTCAGCAGCACCAGTATCCTAATCACCAGCCTGATCGTATGTCTTCATCAGCAGTTTCTCACTGCTCCATGCCTGAAGTTTGAAGGCTTTTATGCTTGAATGATTCATATCTCACTATGTGGCTTAACAAATGAAACACATTCCTCTGAAACTGCTCAGACTGAATAAGAGAGGCTTTTTCAAGGAGCCTGGAATTAACCAAAATAAATCTAAGTTCTCTAGAGACTTTATACTAAATAAGACGAGGGGAAAAAGGTCTCTCACCAGCCGCATAAACTCTTCCTCAGTAAAGCCCATGTACTGCTTCGCAGCCCGGTAGTCATCATCCAGTGTGTTGTTCAAAATCATAGGATCATCCGTGTTCAAAGAGTAGTTTGCTTTGTCTTCCTTGAACCTGATTTAGATTAGATTTGTGAGTGAGTATTGGAAAAGCTGTTAGCTTTGAGAGACAGATACAGTAAGCCATGACACTCTCACTGGGACTCACAGGCACACTTCAGCAAAACAGCTCATTCTTTACTAAGAAGGAATATTCAATTCAAAAGTGGTCTTTCAGTGGTCTCTACAGTGTCTTTATTGGCAGAATTATTGCTAAATTATTGGCAGAATTATTGCTAACAAAATTAGCAAATTCTTCTTTGTATAAAATAAGCATTACACACACACAAAAATTTCACTCAAACAATAAGAGAAACTTTATTCATTTTGGGTAATCATAATATCATAATGACTGATTGATTTGGAGCCCTTTTGTTTGTCAGTCCACTGCTTTGCAAGAATCCAGTACATTTGAGTTCACACTAATCAGATTTACCTGATGAGTGGATGCTTAGTGAAGTCTGGATCACAAGCTCCTGTCACTATACTGGAGATTGGACATGTCTGAAACACGAGACACACACAAGATTAGCAGAGTCATCTTAACAATAAATATTAGCACTGTATAAACGTCCTGCACTCATCGCCTCTCTGTGCGATTTTAACTGAGAGTTCTTGCACATTCTGTAGTACACAACCATGGACCCTGAGCTGGATGTGCAGGAATGTTAGTAAATCTGAACATTTAAATTCTAAGACAGTCTGATGACAGACTGATGGCTGCAGTTTCCACCAGGGGGAGATGTAACACCAGCTCAATTCTTTTTCTTTTGCTTTTATTTTATCAGCACTCCTCTCTCAACATCTCATAATAATCCTTAACATGAGCTCCATACAGTATGTATATAAAGTAAAGTAAAAACATGGTGACATTCATGTGCAATTACAGTTTGTAGCCATCTTACACAGTAAAATTTTCCTCCAATAATTTACAGAATAATTTCTTACGGTACATATACATTTAACTTTATTTTCTACTAATTAAAAAAATATTAGCAGTGACTTTAACACTGTACTATAAATGAGGCAGTGACTATAAAATATTGTACTTTGCATTGCACTGGGTATTGCACAATATGTTTTGTGTTTAAAAACATAAATCATACCTTACACATGATCTGAAGAATTGATTATGGTAAAAATGAATGCAACCTTGTTTTTACTTTACTGTGTATACATATGAAACTTATGCTAAGAAAAAGAATAATAATATTTGGACAAAGAAAATAAGAATTCTGTGTATATACACAATTCATATGCATAATACTGCGAATATGTAATTAATTACTAGAAATTAGCAGAATATTTAAACACCATCAACTGCAGTTTAACATGTATATATATATTTTAAAAAATAAATAAATAAATAAATAATACAAGACAACCTCTGACCAAGACAAGAACTGCTTTTTTCACTGTGTTTATACCTCAAAGTGCATGTTCTGTTCGAGCAGCTGTTTGTACAGAACTTCGTCGTCGACTGTGTGATAACCGTGTCCGATCCGCTCGGCTTTCAGCACCTCGACTGCCTGTATAAACGCACATACAGTATGTTAGGAACATTTGGAGAAAAAAGCCTAACTGAGAGTTTCAACTGAATTTGCTACAGTTTACTCTAAGCCTTTGTGTACGTTTCCTAAATCCATCCGGATTATATCCGTAATGTATTTTGTAAACAAAACTGAGAAATGTAAGTGCAGGGCTGAGTTGGTTTGACTTCCTCTGACTTCCTCTTCAGTCAGTCAGAGGCTGAGTGTTTGCCTTGGTGTGTCATGATGATAAATGAGGGGAGAAATTACGCAAAATGATTCATTCGCCATGGGGCCACGGTTTGTTGGGCCACATTAGCTCATATACAGCAGAGAACTCTGGGATCTGTGGGAATACTGCATATTTGGGATCATCCTATTTCACTGGCATAAATTATTAACAAAGTAGAATGTATAGGTGAGCTTTCACTCTGTTTCACTTCATTTAATTATTTACCAAAAAAAATCTGTACCTAAGGATCCAGTACAATAAATAAATGTGTAAATAAATCAGTGACCCCTTTAATTACAATTTAACTAGCTATGTTCTGCTTTTAACAGTATTAAAAAAAAAAAAAACAATAATCTGATTATTAAAACTAACTAGTACAGATAAAAATTTTGGGAATTTTCCTGTAATAAGAAAAAACTCCTTTATCTGACTAAGCAGCATGAATAAAAAAATAACCAATTACCTCATAATAATAAAGTTTTAAGCCTCGTACAGATACCAGAAATTGTCTAATAAGGGCTTGGTCGAGAGTGAAGCAATATTAGTAGAAAATGATCTGTGTAGCATATGCAAGAAGGGTTACGATAAATGTGACATCATTATACAGTAATGTGCTAAGTCTTGAGCCACATCTCATTTCTTCATATTTTCACATGTGTCATGTGTTTTTTTTTTCCAGCCTTGGGGAATAGTTCTCCAGGCTTCCTGAAGGAATTTGTGCCTCTCGTTTTTTGGCTCTCATTTTCAGTCCAGTCCCTATATATGACCAGTTTCAGAGGAACGTGTCTTGTTTGTTAAGCCACACAGCAACATAAGAATTATTTGAGCAAAAACAAACAAACAAACAAACAAACAAACAAACAAACAACCCATCTAGAACAACAAATCAGTGAGAAAACATTCGTTTTTTTTTTGAGTGGCTGGAACATACGAGAGGAGAAAACACACTGCTCAAGAACCAATTTTTAAATCATATTTTTAGGCACTCTGCAGCCTGTCTCAGTAAAACATTTGTTCCCATTTCTTTCATTTAATCAATGTAATCTAATCTAATTTAATAAAATTTGATACAAAGAAATGAGGGGTGAATCAAGACGTCTTGAGTCAGTGACCAAAAAAAATTAATAAATAAAGATTTAATGTTTTAACGATATTCTCAAATTTTTATACTAACAACAATCAATATAACAAAAATCATTTGTTATTTTAAGAAATGAAATTGCTATACAACAATCGGTTGACCAATTTAGCATGAATTTATTGATTTAGTATGAAGTCAGTACTCTTCAAAACCTTTCCGATTGCTTCCTGAGGATCATGTACAGGAATCTGTAATTCACTTGAGAACTCCCTAGTTTTCAATATTTTTGTACAGAGGTGGACACCCTGGCATCAGAAAGTAAAAGTCTTGCGACATACAGTGTTTGTTCCACTCCTTAACTAAATCAGCCCATTCTGATTAGCACAACTCTTCAGGCAGATGGGCTCGAACTAATTAATGACATCACATGTTTGGTGCATAGGGAGAACTATAATAAATGTCATACGTTTTCAGCAGCACTGCACTTGTGAAAAATGCTGTTACTTTGGATGGCAAATAACATTTTACATCAAACCAGCTGCTGCAACTGTAATTATAAAAAGATCCCACTAAATCAATGTTAAATGTTTATCTTTACTCTGAAAGAATCTTCCATTCAAAATCTCTCAACATTCAGATTTTGATATTCCAATGCTGTGGACTTGATCTGCTGAAGTCATCAAGCTTTTCTGAAGAAGTCTTTAACCTGTTGACTTTATGTTCCTGCCTTTATAGCACGTTCAACCTCCACATCTTGATAACCGTTTATTATTAATTCATAATTGTTTTATCATATACCCAAGGGTCAGTCTGATTGTGTCCGTGTATGAGCACAGGAAGTGGTGCATACTGTTCCATGTGGAAAACAAAGAAGTCTCACCTCTCTCACAACAGATGAAGGGCCAGCCTCTCCTGCATGCACTGTTCTGTGGATGCCACATTTCTCTGCTTCCTGTCAAACACAGATGCTGTTATGCAGCCTCAAACAGCTGAGTTGATGAAGTCTCGATTCTGATTGGTCGGTTTTCTCTGACAGCTGCTCTGACAGTTGTGCAGCTGCAAATTACAGTCCTATTATGCTATTGCTTCTATATTTACATTTTTTGTCCCTTAAGGGCTTGTATAGCAGAGGCTCCAAATAATCTAAGCCTAATAACAACCTGATTAATTTTTTTTTGGTATTTATAACAAAGTAATAACTAATATAATTAATACAATTACATGCATATTTAAAATTTCCAGTGTCAGCAATATATTTTTATTTTTTAAGGTTTACACAACAGTAAAGTCTAAGGAAGAAAAGACTATGGTGTATTGGAATTTGCAATTTCCCTGCAACAAGCTGCAACAAGCTGCATGTTCCACAACTCCCCTGTCATATGAAAGATCTTTTTTCTGTCCAAGTCAGTGTGTGCACAAGAATACAACATTAAACAGGTCTCCACTTGTGTATAAATCAGTAAACAAGCATGCTTGCTTTTTAAATCTGACCCATATCTGATTTACTGACCAAATCCGATTTTTTCAGATCTTTTTCCTGGATCTGAACAGGTCTAATCTGATCCGCATACGCACAGGAGCAATGCATCATGCGATGTGTTTAAACTAATTTAAAAAAGGCACATTATCCTTAATACTAACTTTTATTTCGCATCTTTAATGTCTGAAGTGTACTAGCAACTATTAAGGTGGAAATGGTTTGTTGAATTAATCAACATATCTTAGTTTAATCAATAATTAGGGCCCAAGCACTATAAGGTGCGCAGGACCCTCTTGTTTTCCTAAGGATTTTTTTTCCCACCCTTTTGGACTTTTCGGGGGTCTTAACATGCGCGAAAAATTAATGAAACTTGGCAGACAGGTTGGAATCTGCTGCCATCAGGATGCCTGAGAGTCGCGTGGCCCGGGGCCCCCAGGGGCCCCCGCACAAGATTTTGCTGCATAGCTCATACACACTTTCACGTAGGCACACGAAACTCGGTACACATTTAGAGCTCATCGAGCCGAACAACTTTCGAACTGCATGTCCTGGGCTCAACTCAACAGGAGGCCGGTTATTTTGGGTAATTTGCAAAAACACAGCCGATGGATTTTTATATACTCCTCCCAGGGAATTTATACGATCGCCACCAAATCGGGCAGAAAAGATCTAAAGACATTGAGGATGCAAAATTGCATAAGGGATTTTTAATATCTCAAACGGGCCAGCCGTGATAATGTCTTAAACGTAGACCGAAAAATGCTTAATAACTTTCTGTGTGGCATTATATTGAGTGACTTCATATTCAGTGACACTTTCTGTGACATCACACTCAGTGACATCACAGGAACATGTAGTGTGAGGCTTATTTTCCAGCATCTGCGGCTTATTGTGCACACATACACATCACAAATGTTAACACACACACACACACACACACACACACACACACACACACACACACACACACACACACACACACACACACAAACGCACTCAACAAATATTTAGGGCCCAAACTGACATTAGCCCTGTAGAGTGTGTGATCTGTGCAGGTTGTGCGGTGCAACCGAGTGACGATGGCTTGTTCGAGGTCTTAACGCACTTGAAGAACACAGGTTGTTCGGTGCGCCCGGGATAGCGATGTCACAGGGTGCTTGGGCCGTCATCGTTGCTTACAACTATATTTTTCATTGGTTCGCTTGCATGACATGAGCTTTACTAGACTAATGGTTGGATCTTCAGGTGATAATGAATGAATGTATGCAAATTTGATCTGGATTGTGTGAATAGTATTTCTCCTTCACGGTCATCCTATATCTTTGTAGCACAAAATGTTGATAGGGATCGTGATGTTTTGAAATAAATGTTGCATGCATTCCGATCAGACTTGACTGATCAGACTGAGGTCGCATTGCAAAAAAACAGATGTATCTAATTTAGTACTAGATATGGAAGGCCTTGTTCAGACTAGAGACAAACCTGATTTGTTTTATAACTCTGATCTTTCCATTGTCTACACTGTTATTTGAAAGTGACCAGGGCCTGTATTGACTAAGTGTCTCAGAGTAAGAAATCATTCCTAAGTGGCCAATAATTATCAAAGTGATGCAATTACGTTCCTACTTTTAGGAGTAGGTGTAAGAGGAATTAATCAGGAGTAGGAGTAAGAGCAATTAATGATTTCCTATCACTCCTATATCCACCATGGTTAGTAGTAGCCAGGAAATAGCATTAAGGCAGAGACACAAATGGAGAATAGACATTTTAGTAACACTGAGTGACGCAGAATTCATGAAAGATACATTGTGGAAACCTTTTCCTCTTTATAGTGTGCGGTATAGCACCACAGATCATGCGCAGATTCATACATTCGCCACCACGCATTGTGAAATCAATAAATTTTATAAGCTTATATTAAATTATTTGAATATAAACAACTGACATTTGAGATTCTCTGTTATAAACCTCATCACTTCATTAACACGGTGTATCCCAGAGTTTCACCCTCCTCTAGGATGTGTGGCAAACTGACAGGTGGCATTGATGGTTTCACAAATTGCCTCAGTTTATTTTTATCTTTGGACATAACAGTAGGGCATATTATTAGGGCAGATGTTTTTTGTCTGTGTGCATAAAGCTTTCACACAACTTGTGCTGATTTCACCATTTCGCTTTTCGGTTTTACAAGAACCTGTCAAAAGTACCACACCCACTATAAAGTGCAGCCTACTTTGTGGCTCTCTGTCATAAAAAAAAAAAAAAAAGTGACGTCACACGCTTTCCTTGGCACAGTCGTGCTTCTCACTGAAAACAAGACTAGGAAGAATCCTAAACCTTTATGTCCTATTCTAAACTAGGAATATTTTCAGTCCTAAATTAACTTTTGAGTCAGATTCCAAGGAGTGATTCTGAGACGCTTAGTTAATACAGGCCCAGGTTGGATTTGGCTTTGCAATGTCGACCAATTTGCATTGGTTGCTGTGGTAATGACACCAGAGGCTTACATGCAATTAAATGTGGTTAACCCAGTTGAACATCCTGAAAACACAGTTAATCAAGCTGCACAAAATTCTAGGGTGTGTTTTTTACATACTAAGTAGTAATAGTGCCCAAAACAGAAAAAGACCCTCTATGACTTCCTAAGGCATACTGTAGAAACATAACTTTTTTCCCCCCATTTTTCCCTTGTCTTCCCCTCCTTCCTGCTCATCTATAGTAACTGCTCGATCCATGCCCCATGCCTCATGATCACAAGAACTTGAACTTCCATGTCAGGTTGCTAGTGACATAATGGATGGTTTGAAATCCGATTTGAGCAGGTAGAGCATCCAGACTGAGACATAGGTTTAGAAATCCGATCTTAATCTGATTTGCAAAAATATTTTTACTGTTTAGACTACATGAATGCAAACTGATTACAAACTGATTTCAATCTGGATATGCAAAAAATTTGTGCTGGCAGTCTGAACAAGGCTGAAGTTGTGCAGATCAGAATTTAAAAAATCACATTCCATGTAGTTTGGGCTGTTCACACTACCATAAATAAACAAGAAATAAATAAATAGGGCAACTTTAACCAGCAGTGTGAACATAGCCTAAGGCTTTTACAAGACAGAGTTACACAATATACTCGTGTTCTCCATCTTGACAATATAAAAAAGTAATGAATTAAAGGGATTTTCTCGGCATAAACAGATGTCTTAACACAGCCATGTTCCAAATGCTCACAGAGACCATGAATGTACCCCTGGGGCCGCTTTCATTTCCTCCATATTTTTAAGCATCTTCCCTCCAAGCTTAGCTGTGCACAGTTCCCAGTGTACCATGTTCCTCAATATAACGCAATGTTCCAAATAGCAAGCCATGTTTTTTCTGAGAGTAATAACCGTCTCATGGCTGAAACCTCTAACCGGCAAACTATAATTTACCCTCTGACAGAAGGGTTTGTCTGAAAACATTCAAGAAATCCTGGGCCCCATTATTTAAACAGTAATAAACAATAAACTTTTGAAACCATGTCTGCAGATCATTGGAGAAACTGCATGTTTTCTGTTCCTGTTTCACACTTGATCTTCAGCCAGTTCCTTAAAGCACTATACTGCACTTTATAGTTTCAAGCAAAAACCTATGGGTGACTTGCGGTGTCACAGGAGACCTTGAATGTATCAACAAGTTACAGATAAGCAATGTGATAGCCTTAATGATATGCTTGTTATCTAATTCCACTATGGTGATTTCATAATAGCTCTGATAAAGGTTAATTAATATCTTTCCTTGCTTATAACACCCACTGAGGTCAAATGTGAAGAAACGTTATGGCTCTCTTACTGTACATCACGCAATGTCAAGGATCCCGATTTAGAAAGTTAATTTATTCCAGCGTTAAACTTAATCTGCTCCTAAAGGAACATGTATGTGTGTCAAAACAAAATGAGGCATTTGACTGTTATTATAACATGTAGAGCAGCGTAACTATTGGAGAATCACACTTGCACCCCCATTCTAGACCACCCTGGAGATACCCCATCACACACACACACCCCGTCCTTCCCGAACATCACTGGCTGACACCAACCTTAGTGACACCACTGGAACAATGCATCCTACCTTCTAGCTGCTTAGAATGACTTTTTTAATTGTGGACCTTCTGCAAAACAGAGTTTATCTCTGAATAAAAAAAAAAAAAGTGGTTAAACTGACACTGGAAATTGCTTCCCAAAATAGTACTTAAACTTTTCCAAATAGTACACAAGAATCAACAAATCTTTTAACATCTTTATGTGACATATTTGCCATACATGTCCCAGAAAACTAGTTGTTACTATAGTAAAGATGATGTTTTACTGTAGTTACTTTCTGACCAATCAGAATCGAGAAGTCAACAGTGACATTGTTTCCCACACAAAGAGTATACTTGGGTGGGCTGCCTAAGTATATTTACTGATCCTTTTTAAAAATCGGTCCATCTGGTGATTGATTAACTAGTGGACAATTCCCTCCCACGCTAGCAGAGTAAACAGGTACAGGAGCAGTAGTGCCAGAGCAGTGTACTGAAAGGCAGTAAGTGCAACGGATGCCAGAGGGCATACTAACAGTCGCACATGCTCTGCAGGGAAACACAGTTTCGCACCGTGAATACACACAAAGGAGAAAATTCAAGTAGCGCGGCTCATCACTGAACCAATTAAAAATAAATAAATAAATAAATAATAATAATAATAATAATAATAAATTTAGTATATGGAAGTCCTGCAGGTGTATGTTAACAAGGAGGCTTCAGACATTACATTGTGCATTTGGATTCTTTGATAATGCCATGTAAAATTTAAGTTCCATAAACTTTGCCTGACCGACCATTAAATTTATTTATTTTTTCTTATTTAAGTCATGTTTGTGTAGTTGGTTACAATGAAATAAATTCAGTTCATTATATTGCCTATATAATGCTAAAGAAAAAAAAAGAAGCATATGTCACTCTATATGTAAATTGTATGAGAAATGTGTACCTCATAGGCTTTGCGGTGGCCAGGACAGGCTAAACAGTTTAGAGACTCATCTCCTGCTAAATCTATGGCTACTACGCCTTCGTTCCGATACTTCTTACACAACTTCGCCACTTCCATGGACCAGTCTGCATAGAGGAAGCACACAAACACAAATAACTCATTAAAGCATAACATGGTAATGGATTAGGAAATAAAAAGACTTTCAGTCAATTAAGAAAAGAAGGTCCATATAGAGCCAGTTTTATGATCATATGGTGTGTTCTTACTGGTGCGGTGGGTTTTGTGTGTTACACAGGATGCGTCAGTAGTGTGAAAATGCAGCGAGCACTGACTCAGATTTCAGAAGATCATTTGGTATTTATATCACACACAGACATTATCTCCTATTCTCTTTAGGTCATCTACTCTTCGACCTCTCTCCGAACTGTCACATCATCAAACTAGTTTTGGCAGTAATCACTGGTAGAGATGATACAGTACTTGAGTGGTATGCTGTATGGAATTCTCTCCAATAATAATTGTTGTAAATTAGTAGTAGTTCACACCCTTTAAAAAACAAATGGACTGAATTAGTGTAAACTGTCTTGGTTCTCATTTCTGGATTGTTTGTGACAATTTTGTTGCACTTTAAAACTGAGCTCAGCATTAACTCTACAATAGCTCGCATTGCTAACAGCCTACTCTTTATTTTAAAACATGCTGTAGGAAAGCTACAATATCATGTAGTATTTCTTTTTGGATAGCTCAGTGGCTAAAATGCTGACCTATGTATCAGCAGGACACAGGTTCAAATCCTAGCACCACCAAACTACAGTACCACTGTTAGGCCGCTGAACAAAGCCGTTATCAAGGCGCCTGTCTCTCTCTGGGTCTCTTTGTGAATTACATCTTAATGACTGGTTCATTTGATGTACAGGATGTACGTGACAAGGGGCACCTAGCCAAAAGCTTAAACATGCTAATAATGAACAGAGATCTTCAGACACCATGCTCATGTGCGTGTGTGTGCGTGTGTGTGCGTGTGTGTGCGTGTGTGTGCGTGTGTGTGCGTGTGCGCGTGTGTGTGTGTGCGCGTGTGTGTGTGCGCGTGTGTGTGTGTGCGCGTGTGTGTGTGTGCGCGTGTGTGTAATGGCGTGTGTGTGTGGCGTGTGTGTCATGGCGTGTGTGTGCGCGTGTGTGTGTGTGTGTGTGTGTGTGCGTGTGTGTTTGTGTGTGTGTGCGTGCGTGTGTGAGCGAAAGAGTCCTGGCTGGTGCTCAACTGACACCGACCGAATTATTGCTTGCACAGCAAGCAATAATTCTTCTTTTAATCCATTGTAAAACTTAACAATTCAGACACTCTCTTAAACCTAACAAACACTCTGCAGACTTTGATAGTCAATAAAATTGAAATAAATGTAAAGAAATATTTTATTTTAAAAAAAATTCTGTGCGACCCAGTACTGGTCAGCAGCCTGGTTGTCAGGGACCACTGCTGTATTGCACAAGTGGGATTGGGGAATAATTGTGCGGACAGTTCCCACAGACAGATGTGTCTCATCCACAATTTGTTGACAAGTTGAATTTCAAGGAACAGGTGCTCCACTCACTGAATGTTCTTTATGTTCAAGACTGTACTGGGCTCCGAGCCACCTCGGCTGGGATCATCGTTCATATATGTACAGCCTTCTTTAAAACTTGTGTGCAATTCAATTGTTTTACTGCGGCTAAAAGTCTCATCACCGTACTGTTCTGTAATTATCAATTAGTGTTACACCCTCATTTCCAATAAATGTCCTAAATAAATATACCATGTGTATGTATTAAAACTGTACAAGGTAGTAAAACATTAATAGATGCTGTTATACTGAAGTGACAGTGTGAGGCTGATTATTTTCTAATAACAGGATGTCCTGACGCATTTGTTCTTCTTATAAATTAATGTGTCTCAGCAATTTGTTACTGAAGAATCATTTGTTCATTATAGAACAAATGTCATACTTTTTATATCTGTTTATAGATACATTTAATGCAGTGACGTGATTTCTTTCGCTAACTGAAGAAAGTCATATTTTTAAAAATGTGGTTATAGTTATAGCTAATCTGAGCGTCATTGTTCCTGTTGTAACCATTTAAGACAAAACATGCAGCATGTCATGTTCCTGAAAAAGCTACAAAGTGCCAAGTATTCCATCATGAATACTTTCTCATATTGGAAAACATACCTGTATAAGGATCTGAGGATGGAGACGGTCTTTTTTTTTTAATTAAGGCATTTTTAATCTGAGCCATCATGGTGGTGTAGTGGATAGCACTGTGACCTTGCATGTGATGTATACACCTACATGTGATACTTGTGATACATACTTTGTTGTACATGTTGCACAACAAAGTATGTTGCGACTTACAGTACATACATTAAACCTCCAACTGTTTAAATTGCACACTGTTCCTAGTGATGAACTTGAGATCTACAGTAAGTATGGACTAAAAAAAAAAAAAAACCACAGAAGAAAATATTTACTGTTTGGGAGAGAAACTGAAAGCCCACTGAGCACCAAGCTACTCTACTTTCTCTCCACACCTCCTCGTTTGAAATACCACACTGTAGAAGGCAGCAAGATGATAGATGGCAGCAAGATGATAAATCAACGTGATGTACTACCAAGTATGCATAGCACATAGGTGTTGATCTCTAACTGGCAGACTTGGTTAACAGTGAGCTGAGAAATTCCTCATAGGGCCCAGCAGTGAATTAAGCTTCTCTACACTCTCACCCAGATCAACATAGTGTACTCACAGGGGGCAGGAAGTGAGTGAGAGTGAGAGTGAGAGAGAGAGTGAAGGAAGGTGGGGGTTACGTTACTTGGCATGTGCCGCATGCAGCACAAAATGGATCTGGCTTTGATCTTGAATTTGTTCTCTCCCTCCTTCAGGCCCTCGTTCACAAGACGCACCACATCGTCTGGGGTCACGTCACCTCTGGTGACAGAAGCAGGAGACAAAGACATGGTCAAAAAATAATCATGATCTAAAATTAAATAAAGATGTGATTCTTTTCAATATATAATCATTTGCAGATGCCTCACTCTTTCTGGTCCCATCCGATCGGCTCCACGCTGCAGTTGGCCATGAGGTGCGGACTGTACCTCACCTCCACGTAAATCACTCCCTCTTTAGCTTTGGTCTCCACAAACTCATAGGCGATTCTCTTAATGGCCTCTCTGTCCCCGCTAAAGTCATACCATAAAGAAGGATCATTCGCACAACAAATATATATATATATATATATATATATATATATATATATATAGCTTCTGCATGAGTGTGCATCAATAAAAGTGATACAACAGCCTTAAATATCTAACCAGTTCTTACTTTGCCACATTCCCACCGGTGTATACACACCTATATTCCCACCACCGGGGAATTCCCAAACATGTGCAGGGTTTACGGATTTACTTATACAATGTATTTGATAATGCTTGACTGAAATGTACTTTGGTTTCAGAAAGTAGGTACATTCTAGAATCAGGAAGGAAAAGCTTTCAACTTTTGACCTGATTATTTTGTAGTTTTTTACCCACTGACAGGAATTCCTTTACACTGGTAGGCACTTGAAATAAAGAATGCCTCTCACTCACACACACAGAGTTGAAAACATGAGCGCAAAAATGCAAACAATACAGTAGCAGTAACACTTCTGAAGCATGGGTTCTAGTACAGAGGCGTCCGATCTTACCAACAAACGGCCAGTGTACTGTATGTTCTCATTTCAAGCTATCAGAAGCCACACGCTATTGACAAGTCAACAGCAACTGAATAAATAAGTGAGTTGGGGTATGAGTGCTGCTTAATTGGAAGGACACCCTGCACAAGCACAGGTGTCCTGCAGAAAAGGTTGGACTATCAAGACTCCTGGTTAATGATTAGAAGGTTAGCGGACTGCCACTGATGGACCCTTAAACAAGGCCCTAAACCTCCTCTGCTTTAGAGGCACTGCTTCTGTGCTCTGTCCCAAACTTTCTAACAAGCTGTGATATGCAATAATAATGATAATAATAATAATAATAATAATAATAATAATAATAATAACAACGATAAATCCACTGTTCTGTAACATGCTATATATGTGACAAAAGTAAAGGAAGTAAAAAGTAGCATGAGCCAAATCAACTGATCAAAAGTTCTCTACTAAAAAACATTCTTTCAGAATTACGGCGTTGTGGAAAAGATTATAAAACCGTTGAGTTTCCTAGTGGCACAACATGTCCAAGTGCTACGAGTTTGACGTTTGAGTTATTTGCTTTGGCTGGAAAATGTTTTTTTTTTTATTTCAACCAGATGCACAAAGGCTGAAGTGTGCAGAGAGCAACATGTGAAACTCTACAACAAGCCTTCGTTGTGAAAAATCATTTGTCCCAATATTCAAATTCTATAGTTTGGCCGATTAATCAGGTAAATCTTTTGCCATCTTTTAAATGATCTAATGTATAAAGCAGGCACATCTGTGTGCAGACCAGTGTTTGTTGCTGTGGAACCACATGCAATAAAAGTTCAGCCAACTTTTCAGAGAAGCTTGGAGTGAGATCCTGAATATAAGGCCATTGTGGCCCCGTTGTGTAAGCCCAGCCATTTCGACTAACACTGGCCATACACCTTACCGTGCACGGCTCAGATTCTGCATATTTTAGCGTTGCAGTGTTAAAGCGAAACAACAGAAACATGTGACTGTATTTATTCCTGTTGGCACAAGTGACGTTTGTAAATGGGACCTACAGTACTTTGCCCACCATCCAAACTGCCTATGTGCTCTACCGCAACTCCATGTAGGGCAGCAGGGGCGTTTATACATAAGGCCTATACATAATATACATCTCATTGGGCCCCTTTGCTTCTTTAGTCATATCTCTCACTTCTCTTTCTTTGACATGTCCCTCCACTACGACACCTCTGAGGCAGTAAAATGATTTACACACAGAACAGACAATTATGATATTTGCACTTTAATAATACACAAAACAATGTATCACTATTTATATTCATAAGAACTCTCAGTTAACACAAGTGATTAAGAGAGAAACACAAAACGCATGCAACATTAGGTGAAATGCAAAGAGAATGTATGAGGACAGTGAGGAAACTAATGCCATGCAGAAACAGATGAAAAAATATTATAAATTGTTTGTTAGAAAAGTCCATCAAGAAATTGAGTGTGAGAAAGAGAGAGAATCAAAGATTCAAAGGGTGCTTTATTAGCACGACAACTATGGACATTCGTAGCTCAGAAAACAACAAGTCACAAAACAACAGACATAAACAAACAAAAAATATACACACATTTAATTGTGCAGTCCAAAAAATTTAAAATATATATCTAAAAAATAATAATAATAATAATAAAAGTAACATGAGTGATGGAGAAAAAAAGTTAATAATAATAGTAGTAGTAATAATAATAATAATAATAATAATAATAATAACCACATTACTACTACTACTACTACTACTACTAATAATAATAATAATAATAATAATAGTAATAATTATAAAAGACAAAGAAAAAACAACAATAATAACAAATAATAATAAATGGGAAAAGTAGTCAAAGTGGAATTATTATTGATACAAAAGAAGGGGAGAAGTAACAGATAAGATATTAAATATGAAGTGGAATGATTGTGAATCTGTTTCTCTCTCTCTCTCGCATACGCACATGATTCTCTCTCAATCTAGTTTGCTAGCCCCTTGATGTTCTTATGAACATAACGAGTGGTACATCGTTTTGTGTATGATGTGTATAAGCTCGGTTTAATTGGTTTTAGCTTCAATAGTGAGGTGTATTTCCCTCTTTGGATAATACTGTCACCACACTCACTCACTCTGTTAAGCAGGTGTGTATGTCTGGAAATGCATTTGAATGTTGATTTATTTTATTATAATGTTGATCTGTTCAGCACTGCTGTTATGACTGTTCAGTTATTATCCTTCAGGCAGCTGTAAATATGTGTTGATTTTAACTAGATTCTGTAAATATTATTTCTCTTCACTTAAAAAACAACTGCAAAATTAATTCTATGCCTCATGTTCACTGCGCGAGAGCTGGCAGCTACAGAATGCTTAGTTCAGTATATTTGTGTCTCACAGCTAATACTGTATACAGTGCTAAATGTGCTAAACACTAGCTAATACAACATGATAATGAATGTTAAATGCACTTATTAGCTTATACTGTATTTTCAGTTGAAAATATATTGACTGTGTTTAAGTCCGTTTGCATGTGATTTCTTTAGTAAATATCTGAAACTAAGAAAGATGCTTCGTGGGTAGTTATTGAAGCAATCGGTCAGACAAATAAATTACTTAAAATTTATACTAACCTTGTAACTAACCAATTTTTTTAAATAGTTGGAGTCTTAAATAAATGTCTATTTATGTTACATTTATTATTATGTATTATTTATTACTGTATAACTATTTTATTGAACAGATGGAGGGGAAATAAGAAAACATAAGAAATATCATCAGCCAAACATATCCAAAAAAAAACAACAACCACCTGACATTGTATATTACTGTGCAAAAGTCTTGAGTCACAACTCATTTCTTCATATTAAATTACATGAAATTAAATGATGTACATTAAATGAAAGAGATGGGAACGGTTTATTGCGACAAGCTGAAAAGTACCTAAAAATACTAATAAAAATAAAAAAAATTTTTACGTCACACCAACCTCAGCAGCAACCTTGTTTCCCCTCTCGTCTGTTCCAACCACTCAGGATTCAGTATCACCAGTATACTAATCAAAGGCCTGATCATTTGTCATCATCTGCGGCTGTTTATCACTGGTTCATGCCTTAAGTTAGATTTTTTTTTTATGATGCATACGTCAGTGTGTGGAATAACTGGAAGCCTGGAGAACTATTTCTCAAGACTATTTAAAAAAAAAAACACACACGCACGCACACACACACACAGACAAGAAAGCCTAGCTCTTTGGAAGCAAAATATCAAGAAACCAGAGGTGGCTCACGACTTTTGCACAGTACTGTACATTGGCTATGGTCTGCTCTGATTTTTGTATTGATCAGCTACTCCAGGACCAGAAGTCCTACACAATATAGCATTTTGCTTACTGTTATTTAACCAGTTCGTTTCGGAAGAATCTGGAGATGAGCTGATTAGTTCAATTGGCTGGGTTGGGAACCAAAAAGCATTACAATGCAGAGCAGAGGCTCACCCAGGACCAGAGTTTTATCAGTAATACTAAAGCATTAAATATAATAAGGAAATTGTAATTACAGTAATAGTCAGTTTGTACATTCTGTGCACTCTGCAATAAATAGTTTATATATGTGGGGTCATTGGAAACTGAGAAACCATAGTTTCTCACATGTCAAGATATCACATGAGAAATCATAATCAACCATAATCATATTTCACAATTTGCCATCATCATGTCAAGGCAAAGATTATGTTGCATGCACATTGCATAACCACATTGGTTTAAAAAAAAAAAACTACCTTGCAGTCAGTAATGTGAAATACACTACAGCTGCACATTATGCTCTTCAAAAATAAAGCCTTCAATGCGCTTACTGTGTTTATTCATAACCTAAATCGAGGCCTTTATTATGTTTTAGCTAAGGTAATACTTACGCAATGACATGCATGTACTGATTAAATTTGTCCAAAAATTCAGTGAGTGTTCCCGGATTAGCCATTGTGCACAGGGTGGTCATCCCAGGCAGTGTAGGTGCAGGGAGCTCGATACCTCGCCTCCTGAAACACAGCCAGATGATTAAAGTAATCACATGCACTCCGGCATGCACATTATGCACACAAGCATGCTTTTATAGAGGTCTCATTACTTAGTTTCATAACGGAACAGAATCGTCACTGGGGAGCATGTGATACTTAATTTCGGCTATAAACCTTCACAGATTTTGAATACAATGACAGAAATCAATAACATACCAATAAAACAGAGCACTTCCAACATGCTTACGGTATATACATGACCTAATGTATGGAAGTAACCCTAGGTTTGTTCTTTCGTTAGTTGCATGTGCCTCTCTTTGGTGACATATCAACTATTTTGAAAATACACAAATGCCAGACCATTCAGATTTGAAAACAAAATCTGTGACTGATTAGTCCGAATGTTTGATAGCTTTTGAAAGAATCAGATCGGTACCAGTGTTGACCGTTAAAAGGGGTGTTTCAAGTCAAACTGTGAATTATGATTGTGATTGTGCAGAATAACAGAACATTTTCAAAACAGAACAGAACATATTTCTAATACCCAGCTACACTAAGGCACTTATCCCAGTGTTTCACTAGTGCTTAGATACGTGCTGTTGGATGAAGGCTCCAGTTAAGTACGATTAAACGTCTTTTATCAGAATCTGTTTAAAAAATTTATTTAAACCTATTTTACAAGACAATAAAATTCCTAATTCTAGTAAAATATTTTAAATGTTTTAACTATTAACAAAAGGTTTTCCTCTGCTAAAAGGAAATTCTGCTAAAATGCATTTGAAATAAATACAAGACTCGGTGACAGTAATAACCAACTCCACCTCCTTTTTTGTTGACAGTGGAATCATTTCACCCAAATAATGTTTATCCCTGGCAGTTAACTTATGCCTCATTCCTGTATCTTGCAGTGTGTTTGTGAACATTTTGCTCACAATTGTTTGTACAGATGCTTTGGCCGCCAAGAAGAAACTGAACTCCTGGAGGTCCACAATTCTTTTTCTGATAAACAGGCTGAGTTGCTTGGTTATGGCCATGGTATCAAGGGTAAAAAAAAAAAAAAAAAAAACGTCTTTGATAAACTCCTAAATTGCTCTTAATTATTTGAACGGTTTCCCAATCAGAAACATCCTTACTCAAGTCATTACTCTCGTTGATCATTAAAATTACCTCTGTTGTGAAGAAAGATGACGTAATTGACTTGCAGAAAGAAATGTATGCTATCGCGTGAAGTTGTGGAAAAACTTAAATTAAATATCGTTTGTCTTTAAAAGTTAGGCTTCTGCTGTATAATGTGGAACAGAACATATCTCCCTTACACTCGCGCATCATTAGTGCATACAAGCAGCATCTGGATTTTTTTTGTTGAGAATTTCTGTTATGAAAGGCTAGTCCGGTTGTGAAAGTGCCAGGTCAATGAAACGGCTAGTTGAAGATTTATACAGCCACAGCTGTAAAAGTTGAGTGGGCTTGTTTTTATGGTTTCCTTATCCTAGAAAATTGTTTTCTGGGGCTGTTTATTTCAGTTGGCACAATCATGTCAGTTTAACTACAAATGTTAAAGAAAGTCATATGTTTCTAAATTGTTTTCTACAGAATAAAATTATATCTGCTGATATACTACTAATAATAATTTATAATTGATATTGAACTACGTACTCCATCAAATTAGCTAGTTAAACACATTCTTGTTTTCTAGTATTAATAGCAATCAAATTTCTTCTTACTTGGCCACATCAAGTACGGTCTCGATCCGGATGGCACCATCAAGATGCACGTGCAGTTCAACCTGTGGGTCAATAAACAAGACACAATATCTGTTATAAATAGACTTATTAACCAGCTCAAGACTTATACAACATTCAGGGTAGGACACTCAAAAGCTAAAATGTCTTTTCTCTCGACATTTTTACTGCCTAGAGAAAATACACCAGAGTGTTCATCATGCAGAACCCAGCTGCCCATCAAACATATTTTATTTGACTGTAACACTTTTACTTCTTTAAGGAACATGTTTTATTCTGTTGACATGTGTAAAAAGCATTTAGACAAGTAAATCCAAATGTAGTTTTAAAGTTATTAGAAAAACATAATTTTTAACATCTTCTAGTCTAGTTTTAATATTAAATAACAAAAATTACTTTTGCCATGAATATAGCTATAGAAGCTGGCATGGCGTTAAAAAAAAAGAAAGAACCAGCTCAAAAAACAAAACGCATACAGATAAAGTATAAAATTGTGGAGAAATAGCATGGTGTTTATGGAAATATGGAAAATTGTAGCATCCTTCCAAAAGCATTACTTGGCCTGAACAGATAACATGCTTTATATGGGCATTCAAGTCAAACCAAGACTCTTGGATTGCACAGAATGGCACTATTTTAATCATCTTTATATAATCCCCTGCTACACGAATGCATTTATTCCAGCATTTCGTGTTTGGATACCCTCAGGAAAGTTTTATCAGTCCACTTCTACCAGTGATCGAAGTGGACTGCCTGCTTCACACTAGCCTCACAGGAACTCCTTTAATAGCCTAAGTATGTGGAGCAAGATCACTGCAGTGTACGGCCTTCTTTAAAACATTTGCACTATTCGAATGTTGACTGTGGTCAAGAGTCTCAGCATCATTCTGTGTTTGAGGTCTTCTGTAAATGTTTTACATTCTTAAAACTTTTTAAAAATGACTTTCACCTAAAGTCAGGTTTGACTTGAATGGCCTTGTACAAATAGAAGGTGCAGTATATATTTTTTTCACAGGTTTTCTGATTATGTCTACAGATGTGCATTAAGACTAAGACTACGATCCCACAGAAGGGTTTTTATATATATATATATATATATATATATATATATATGGAAAGAAAAGAACAGCATTCTTTCGTTCATTTATTTATCCTTAACTGCCTGGGAACCAACTATGTATGTTAAGTATTTCAGTAATAGATTAGACAAGCATAAATAACTATAATTATAACTATAAAACTATTTTATTGTGCAAACAGGATAAAAGAAAAAACAGACTTGCACTCAGCCATGAGAAAGAAGAAAGAGAAAAATATTGAAATATTTGAAAATAATTTTTGTTCTTCATTAAAAACATTAAGTTGGGAAGTCACTGCAGTATTACACAATTAATTCTTATTAAATGTGAGTCAAATTTTGATTGCCAAAATGATAACTGGTGTAACTGTTAATTAAAGTCAAGCTAAATTACAAATATCCTACTGATTCAGATTCTGTTTGTGATACTATATGTTGCTTAGTCAGAGTCTCCTATTGTACATAGAGTCCTAGGTTTTTCACTTTGCCTCACCTCTGCATGATCCACCTCTCTTAGTAATGCATTTACACTGTTTATTTATGACACTAACAGTACTTGAGTTTCATTAGTACAGGACCTTAGCCAAATACTAATGATTGGAAATTAATGTATTGAAAACAGGTTGTTGAAACAATCGCAATGTTCCAGCTTAATATACAAGTGTGTGTCTGTGTGTGTGTGTCTGTGTGTGTGTGTCTGTGTGTGTGTGTGTGTGTGTGTGTGTGTGTGTGTGTGTGTGTGTGTGTGTGTGTGTCTGTGTGTGTGTGTCTGTGTGTGTGTGTCTGTGTGTGTGTGTGTGTGTGTGTGTCTGTGTGTGTGTCTGTGTGTGTGTCTGTGTGTGTGTCTGTGTGTGTGACTGTGTGTGTGAGTGTGTGAGTGAGAGAGAGAGAGAGAGAGACTGTGACTGCAAGAATGTGGTTACGCCCAATACCGGCATGACCATGATGAAGCTGCAATTAATCACAGTTGTGCCGATATTCACTACAGTCACCTGATTGCAAGTGAGATAAGAATTTTATACAACAGTTCACAAATTTTGGACACAAATATTAGCTAGATAATGATGAGTGTGACTTCTTGTGCGCTGTTGCTTCTATTAGTTGAAAGTTGTTGTACTCGCTTTGTTTGGACCTGTGCCACCCAAGCTCTGGACATTTTGGTGGTCATGTGGTGTCCACTTGCAGCCAAGACTTTATAAGGCAGACGTTTTCAGATAAAGTTGTACTACAAACTATGTAGTAAATGTTTAGAATGTGGACTTTTATATTTCTTTAAATCCCAGCATGGATTTGGTGAAGTCAGGGATCAGATCGATGCTTGTCCTTTTTCCCCGCTGTAGTCCTTAAACACTCACAAACACAGATGTCCACATCCTGGACCAGTGTAAACATGTCCATTGTGGGGGTGATAGTGAAAAAGGGTACATGTTGTGCAAATCACATCTGTTAAGAACATGACTGGACCTCTAGGGTTTTCACAAAAAAAAAAAAAAAAACTCTCAATGGATTTCAACCATTTCTAGAAAGAATTTAAGTGTTCGGTCTTAGCTAAAGAAAAAACTATGTGCTATATTTTTGTAAACTGTAGAGAACTTTGTGTATTTTATAAAATGCACTCCCAGATGGACGGTCTCAGATTCAAGACCTTCGCTGTGTGTCCTTTACCAAGGACATAGTTGTCAAGCACGGGTGTGGATTAGTGTAGAAAATCTGCATCCGTACGTGTGCCTATTTTTGCCATATTTTCTACAGCAAATCATTGAGAATACATGATCTACTGTAATCATTTCCACAATTTAAAAGACAAACACGGAGGGAAACTGTAATGTACGTTGCTCTGCGAAAGATTTGGGTCACCCTTCAATTCTTCATATTAAATGAAATTATGTAGATTAAAGAAATGAGAAAAAAATGAGAAAGATTCAACTTAAAAATTGGTTGTTTCTGAAACAACAGCAACCTCATTTCTTCACTCACCTATTCGAACTGATCATCTGCACCTCATCTTATTTTAACTGGTTCATGTCTTAAGTTAGATGTTTTTTTATGCTTGAATGATTTATAGATCACTGTGTGGTTTAACAAACAAAGCACAATCCTCTAAAACTGCTCAAGTACAGCGAATGAAAGTCGTTCAGGCAGCCTAGAAATCTATTCCTCAAGACTACATTAAATAAATAAATAAATAAGAGAAAAAAAATTACAAGTCTTGCTCTTCGGAAGCAAAATATAACGAGGGTTGGCTCACAGCACTGTATATGTTGAGCAAAATCAGCAAAAACATGAAACAATAGCTGGGACGTAACTTAGCAAGTAAATGGCACATGCTGTAATTAATTCATGCAAAATATAGTATATTGTGTTTTACTTTCATTGATTCTCATTCCTGATTTTTTGAACACCCTCGAGAAACATTGAGCATGCCGTCCGTGCAACAAGCATAGGTATTGACACAAATCAATCAACAGCTTAACGATAAGACTATTAGGACTGAACAATGTTCACAGGTTGGTGTAGGGATAAAATACTGTAATACTGTAGTCACACTTCCAAACAAATACATATATTTGTGACTTTTTAATTTTATTTTTCACTAAAGAACTTTAGCCCTCTTATGTTTGTGTATTTGTCCCCTTATTTCCAAAAATGCTAAACAGAAAGGCTGTACCCTTTTTTATTTCAATCAAACAGGCTACATAATACACCGTGTTCACTTTCATCTTCAATAATTACATCCACAATAGTGTTTCACACGTGCCATCTCTATAGCGCTGCTGGCTGTGGTTCTGCTGCACTTGGCTCCAAAAGACAAGACAAAACAAAACAAAATCCCCCTCAAAATATCCCTTTTGACAGCAAATAGACAGACAGACAGATACTAGATACTTTTTGAAAGAAGATTTTAGAATAGAATAGACTATTAAAAACCTAGAAATGAAAAAGAAATAAAAATAAAATAAAAAGATAAAACAAGCAATTGAAACCAAGAGCAATGTAGAAAGAAAAGACACACAGACGGAGCTACTGGATGGGCTGCCACTCGCTTTAGCTCCCGGAAGTATAATAAAATAATAAATATATCTGTCACAATAAAAAAAGATAAAAAAAAAAATACATACATGATAAAAGTATGACACAGCATGACACACTATTTCACCCCCGTGATAACGTAATGAATGGCGCGCAAAGGCTCACGTTTGCTACAGCGGACATCATAAAGCTTGTATCAGCTGAACTATTGTACCAGTTCACAATATCTTTACTCGCTGCATGCTGAGCCAGTAAAAAATGGTTTCAAAGTACAGTGACTTTCAATCAGCATTCTGTTAGGGAAGGGTCGGTGAAATTTGCTTTCGGAAATTGTCTTTTCTTCTCTTTGGTTCGCAGCAATGGCATCAGTGCTGCATGATTAATTTTGGGGGGAAATCATGATCTCCATTCATACATACAGTACATGCATACATACAGATGATCTCGTTCCTGAATAGATTCAATTCACTTGCATGTTAAGACTACAGTCATGGTCAGATCACACCAAATTCACGTGTTCGCTTATAGACAAAAATCCCAGTTGAACAGTCAAACTCACAGTGTAACACAAAACACTATTAATTAACCAATCCGGCCAGATATTAGCAAAGGAATCTGTCATACAACTCGGCCACTTCCTTCATCTCCTTTCCGCATTTATGACATTCCGATATTAACCTGTGCTCAATATCACAACGCTCACTCGCTGAATTTCAGCCAATCAGAGGCTAATCAGAGGCTAGGGGAGCCATGCAGTAAGTAGAGGCGGATACATTCTGACGACCAGTTTTTGATTGGCTCCTTTTGATGTTCTCTGTGCACCTCGATCTGCATGTGACAAACCTGTTCATGCATTTTGCAGCGAGTATATAAAGTGCCTTATCATTGCATGTGTTCTGTTATATTATTATTTTTATCAATAAATGTAAACAAAGAACTGTATGAGACAACCGTGACCTCTATTCCCATGGAGGAAAAATTATGATTTACAGTTTAGCAAGAATTGTGTAATTCTAAATGGCATCACTGCTAGATAGACATACGATGAACTGGTTGACCTTTTTACTCACAAACTACATTGCTTGGTTTAACAGCTATGTACAGTTTATTAATACAGTATAATTTTAAAGCTTGTGTATTGCAAATTTTTGGGAAAGATGGCCCTGAATGGACAGGGTGGGTTTTTGCATTCACAAGCCTTCACCACCTTATTTTTAGATCTATTGTACTCATGCATTCATTTATTGTCTATACTACTCTGTGCTGTGTACAGGGTCTCAAAGGGGGGCCTGGAGCATATCCCAGAACACTTGGGGCACAATGGGGTGTGACACGGTGCTAATACATCACAGGATGCACACACCAGCCAATTAGCCTATTCTGCATGGCTTTAGATTGTAGGAGGAAACTATGGAACCTGTGGAAAACCCACAAAGCATGGCGAGAACAGGCAAACTTCATGCACACAGACCCAAGTCAAGAATCATGCCCTTAAATCTGGAGGTGTGAGGCCAGAGTGCAAGCAGTGGAAAATGTACGGGTAGTCGAATACAAGTGCACTGGGTCAGGTGAATGGAAATACTAAAATAGCTTGTTCACTGAAATGTACCTTTACTTCTTCCTTTACAGACATGATGTGATCTTTAGTGACTGTATGAACGTTGTTGATAAAAGGGGTGTTCAAGTCAAACTGGGACTTGTGAACTTTCACCTGAATTAAGGCATAAAATCGATTTACAATTTTATTTTATTTTAATTTACAATTGACATTTACAGATGTCTTCACACACAGTATTGTGACTCTTAACCGTTGTTAACCTTGTGAATGTTTCAAGTTTTTAAAGAAGGCCGTGATCATGGCAGAGAGGAACGACTGATCCTTAAAAATCAACGGATAACTTGATGCCAAATTTAGGAAGAGATGCATATTTCTGTAGAAACTGTTCACGCAATCATTCACAAATATTATTGCATATTTCAGGAAATTGCCTATTGGCAATACCTCTGTAAACCATTTCTCCATGTTTGGCTGTTAACGAATTTCCGGGGAGGCCAGGTTTTCAGACATGACGCAGTTAGTCTGATCATGGTTCTGGAGTACTGAGAATGGTTTCTTCCTAAGCACTAGTTCTGTTATCCTGCACACAAACATTTTGTAATAAATGTATGACTCAACTTCTTTAAAAAAAAATTATCCTGGAAATGTTAGGTCTGCATTAGTGCTGTTAATTAATTTGCTATTTTTTCTTCTAACGAGACGTTTTTTTTTGCACATGATACAGAAAAGGCACATATGTACACATATAAGGTACTTCTGATGTAACAGTGTCTGTAGGTAAATTTGACAGCATAATAGTCAAATTATCGGACCTCTACTTTGACGGACGTTTCGCAACACTTTTATAAGCTACTCAGGCCCAGTGTGTCTGCCAAATTCCTAAATGTAAATGCTTGGAGTTTGCATCATCTCCCTGTGCTTCGTGGGTTTCCTCCAGGTACTCCGGTTTTCTCCCTCAGTCCAAAGACATGCAGATTAGGCTAACTGGCATTCCCAAATTGCCCTTAATGTGTGAATCAGTTGGACCTAGGTGGACTACGGAAAGTTCCTAAATGGATTGGATGGATGTCATAATGAGCAGCTTAGGACTAAGAAGAAATAATATACTACTGCAAAAAAAAAGGTACTTTTGCTTGTGGTTGATGTGATCATGTGTTCATGTGATCAAGTCTGGAATAGGGGATGTACTGGTTCCTAAAAATGATTGGGGTTATGTTGGAGTATATAAAAACAAAAAGGCACACCTCATTTCGAAAAAGAAAATAATCAAATGTGTATTAATGTATACTGGAGGAATGATCAGTGGAGCAATGATCCCCAGAATGCACTACACAGGCTTCCCAGTGCTGTCTAATGTTGTTATTATTATTATTATATAATTTCTTCTACTGAATAATAATAATAATAATAATAATAATAATAATAATTTCCTAGGATACTACTACTACTAATAATAATAATTAGAAGAGTAGTAGCAGTTTGAATGATGCTGGGTCAGGTGCCTGTACCAGTCTTAAACAACACAAACGTTCATATCCAAACCGTTAACACGGTAACACTTCCTGCGAATTAACACCCCGAGGAAAAACAAATACACACACACACACACACTCACCTTAGGTTTGTCAAACGTGGCTTTGGCTCTGTTTACACTGGTCTCTGCCATGCTTCTCACTCAAACACACCAAACTAACTGTGTTGAGCGCAGAAGAAACTGAAACGAAGTTGCTGAGTTGCTGAGTTGCACGCGCTGGAGCTTGGAACTTCAACCCCTCCCCATTCAGTCGTTATCACCGGGTTGCCAGGCGTGCGAAAAAAAAAACCCACATCTGAGTAACACTTTCTAATCCCGACACCATTATTACTCACTCTTATCTTGTGTCCTGGACACGAAGCGTGGTACACCCTGATAATTGAGCCACACACTGACACGCAGGACACACACTACGGTCAATTTGGGAATTAACCTAATCTGCATGTCTTTGGAGTGTGCGAGGAAATGTTATCGTGTCTATATATCAATGAATCTAAAACAAATCCTGGGTATACACTGTATAACTATTCCAGACCTCCGAGTCTTAAAACAGCAACTGACTGTTGTTGTTGTTATTGTTGTTGTTGTTGTTGTGACATACAGTAATTACCTAATTCAATATGTTATTTCATTTAAAAAAAAAAAAAAACCTAAGTATTGTTGTAGAATGTAGAAAATAAATCACTAAACGGTAGTGTGTGTGTATATTGTTAGGATTTTCAGTTAGCTAAGTTTGTTACATTGCTAGCTGGAGCATGTACTGTATGTTAACTGATCCTCTCACATGTTGTATGTTGCAACTTCTTATCTTTAAGTGTTTCTGCAGGTTGGAGGTCAAACAGGGAAGAGCCAGTATGTTCTTGCTCTAGGGGTTATCATCTGTCTCCATGCTGTTGTGTCTGACTAAGCATTTTCTATCTGATGTGTAGACTTGTAGAAGAAGAAAAACCAAAAACCCTTAAAAAAATTGGCTTCAATATGATTATTATTTTAAATTGGCTCTTTTTTTTGTTGCCTTTTCATTGATTTATCGTGTTAGGGGGTTAAATGCATTTTTTCACTTTATAACATAGGACATGATAAAAAAACAAATCATATTTTATTTACAAAACCCAGGAAAAAATACATCGATTGAATTATATCAAATGAATTCCGTTACAGCGAACTCACATACTTAACTGTAACAAGAGTGCATTTCATTTGTTAAATTCAAATCCTGGTTATAAGTATATGTTTTAGAAGAAGAAGAAGAAAAAAACACAAACATATTACCACTATATTGTTTATATATTACCTATATATGAGTTTTTTTTGTTGTTTTTTTACTGTGTGATTAAAATAATTTGCACAAGTGTATTTATAGGCTTATACTGTAAGTACAGACTATATCTCCCATTTGGGTTAGTTTTGATTTTATGGTAGAATGATTAGTACGTGATTTAATTACATATGTAAAAAGGATATTATTAGTTACATTAGTTATTGGTCCATCAGAGAGTGTCTAGAGCTTGTGCAACTATGTCACCTTGTCATATGATTTTTGTTGCTCCAGGAAACTGGGGTGTCATGTACTCACACCTCTAAATCATCTAGATAGCTGTCTTAAACAACAAGTCAAGAATTACAGTAAAATCGCATGCATGTGTGGTACGACAGAGTTACTATCCCAACCTCTATCAAACTGTAGGAAGGCCTACAATATACAGTAAATAGAATTAAATTTTACTCTGTGTGCTTCCTGTGGGATTTGGCTAATGGACAGACAGCCATATGTTTAATGCATGTATAAATTTGGATTTAAGTATCTGACTCCAGAACAATTCATTATTTTTGACTGCAAAGTATAGTCTTGTGGTTTTCAACTTCTGATATGCATTAAATTATCTTATCTATTATTTTACAGCATCTTTGCAGACATCCTTATGCAGAGCGACTTATGTTTAATCTCATCATACATCTAAGCAGTTGAGGGTTAAGGGCCTTGCTCAAGAACCCAAAAGTAGCAACTGGGTGGTGCTGGAGTTTGAACCATCCTATCAGGCAAGTAACTTAACCACTGCACTCCCCCTGACTTGTGTTTGGTTCAGGCTTTTCTGCTGCTCTCTTGTTTACCATGTCACAAAAATAACCACTTTTAAAATAATCAACCTCGCAGTTTTTTTTTATATCTATATGAGAATGATATCTGATATCTAAAGTACTAAATGCTGTACTTTACCTCAGCCAAAGATTTTGCTCCATTTCAATGGTTGCTAGCTCTTTATGTATACTGTACTACACAAATCCATGAGAGTGCACCATTGAGCATTTTCTATTAATTTAAATCTTACTTTTAAAATGGTGCTAAAATGTTATACATTTATGATGAACACGTGGTTATGATTTTTAAAAGGTTTGCATGAAGGTTTCGATATTTATCACCTCAAGTAATAACCATAATTGGGCAGTGGTGACTGATACAATTAAGGCTCTGAAAATATTTACTTGTATAATATTTAATTGTACATGTGACAAATAACTAAGTGTTAATAAACAAGTGAAACTGTATCAAATAGGTTCTAAACTAATTACAATTATCATCAATTGTTATTTAAGGACACAAAGGTCATTGTTTCTAAAACAGTTCTTGGAAGAACAGTATTGTCAAGTGCATATGCAACAACTGTCAAGCACCATGATG
Organism: Clarias magur; assembly: GCA_013621035.1. Lineage (NCBI taxonomy): Eukaryota > Metazoa > Chordata > Actinopteri > Siluriformes > Clariidae > Clarias > Clarias magur. The sequence continues at coordinate 69,582 of QNUK01000781.1, forward strand.
AAACTCACTGTAGGTGTTACATGATTTTGCTCATAGTATGTGAATGTTGAATTGAGGTCCTACCACGGTCGTAAAAATGTTAATAAATACAATGGTAATCACCATTGGCCTACACAGTCCACAGAAGGGTCCTAGATGACTGGATGAATGGAATCTCATAGTAAATTGAATATTTGTATACATGTGTATAATGGACTATTTAGGTTTAAATTTAAAGCTTTTATCTGTGGTGATCACAGGAATAACTAAGGTCTGCATTTGTAATGCAATTGCATAATTCAGTATGTATTCGATCAGGTGGGCCACGTGTGAGGGACAATCGTGGAACTGGCAACCTTGTTTACGCACTGTGTAAGTGAAAAGAAGGAGCCGTTAGGTCTTGAATAGGTTGTGATGTCGAGGTCACGTGGAGAGCAAGTGGCCCGTTTTGAGCCACGCCCCTTCATAGACGCTGCCGCCCTTTTTGAATAGTAACGCGAAGAAAGACACGTTTCACTTGTTTACAACTGCAATGGGGATTATTTTAACTTTCTGTCACGGTCAGGTCAACAACAAGCAAGACGGGAGATAAAACTTTAAGCTTATTAAGATATTTTCAGAGACAATAAGAGCTCAGTGAGAAAAGCCACTGCAGCAGCCAATTAATTATAATATACACTGCAATAACTGAATTATTAATATCAGAGCAAATGGACCTTTAATCTATAATCCTGCGTTCATAGAGTTGTAATATACAGTATGTCACTAAATACGAATGAACGAATAGAAATTTTACTATGGGAATTCTTAGTCCCGGTTTGACTTGAACAACCCTTGTATGATTGTATATGGTTCTGAGACTGTGTTCCTTTTATTTTTTGAGTTATACTACATATACTACAGTTTCCACAGAACATGACTCAATAATTCAAACGTAACATACCGCTACTTGCTACTATATATTTATTAGAGGTTACTCCAAGGTTTCGGCAGATATATTATTACCTCACAGTATGTCATAAAAGATGATGATGTTTTCTACTGTTACGTTAGATGACCGAATACTGTTACAAAGTGAGGTACTCCTGCTACACGGGCCACCCACAGCAGGTCGGTCAAACAGAATAAATATTTATATAAATTTATACAGTCGTTCATTCATATTCTATGTACTGGGTCATGTGGGCCTGGAGTCTATGCCAGGAGACTTATGGCACAAGGCATGGTACAGGGTGCCAATCCATTGCAGGTCACACACACGCAGACACACACTATGGGCAATTTGGTAATGCCAGGTAACATAGTCTGCATGTCTCTTGTTACAATCGATGACATTGTTTACTGTTACACAATAAGAAACTGAAGTACCTGGAGGAAACCCACCAAGCGCAGGGAGAAAATGCAAACTCCAAGCACCAGACCCGAGGTGGGAATTGAACCACCAACCCCGGAAAAGCGAGGCCACAGTGCTATGCACTATGCTACTGTGCTGCCTATTTTTATATATTTTTTTTCCATCAAATGCCTATAGCAAATCTTTGGGCTTCCTTTGGCTATTACCTAGTGGTTATTGCCCTGATGAAAGAAAGACTACCATACCAGTTCACCACAGTTTTGTCTTCTTGATCCACATAACACCCCTCAAATATTAAAGTGGACCTTTCTTGAAAAATTCCCCTCCTATTTTTGTGCGGGCTGGGACTTTTCCCTTTAATCTGAACTCGTATAAAATGGTTCCCTCCGCCAGGTTTTCCTCAGCTTTGCTGTTCTCTGAAGGGGCAGTAGCTCATATACATTATAAGTGTGATATTTATATTTAATATATTATCTGGGGCGTATTTCAGCTCGGGCTGAAACAGACACAGTATGGGGAACCTCTGAGGAAAAAAATGTCAGGGAAATAGTAAAACCGGTAGGGACCTTTTTTTTTTTTTTTTTTACTACAATTGTATGATTTCCTGTCTTTTTATTTGCTTGTGGTACCCTGTGATGGACTGACGCTTCATCCAAGGGATTTATATTCCAGCATCACAATCAGGATCTTCCAAGTCTCTAAATGTATGCACAGTACGATTGAATGTAGGGAAGAATCTATGAGTTTGTTTAAGTATATATTTATACGCTTAAATTTGTTGCAAATAAAAATAACACCAAAGTAAATCCTCTTAAAAACAGTGACTGTACAGTGGTTCCTTTTGTGAAACCTAATCATCATCTACCCCACTATAATCCACCACTTAAATGTTTACCTCATCTGTTTGCTACAGAACCACAGGGTGTGAAATATTCAATGCATTTTTAATGCTGTTCAACATTAATGCCAACCGCTGGAAAACACTAGATCAATTATTTGCAAATATTCAAAGGCACATGTTGTTATTAACATAACTCTAACACCCTATAATGAGTTTTAATAGACATATGTAAAAGACTCTAGTGCTATGGTTACCCATAAACCCTTTCTCTGTGTCTAAATATCTGAATATGCTTAAGAAGTACAAATGAGCCTAGTCAATGCATTAATTTAACACACTTTATTGATGAATACATGATTTATTTCTTTTATACTTTCAAAGTCTACAGGTTTCGTCAAATAGAGCTTACTGTATGTTGCTTTTACTCTTAGTATAACGAATGCTTTTATTTATTACAGAGTTCTAATTATTTAGATTTTTTTTTTACTTTGATGCATTCTTTTAAGCGAAAAGGATTTTAAAGGCTATATAAACATTGAGTTTTTTCATTAAGAAATTCATTCATAAAAAATTCATAAGAAATTTTTTCATAAAAAATTAAGGACAACTCGGAGGTTCTCTCAAGATTACTTACAATGTCTGCCTTCATTTAATTCAGCACTGACAGAATGCTAGTCAGTCAGTATACAAAAGAAAATGAGCTAAAATGAGGCAAGTTTATTGGTAATGTGTTTTTTTCTTTTATGGTTGTGCAAACTCTATTTTTGTGTAGAACTGCATGTACACAATCTTTATTACAAGGCGTTTTCATGCCTTTCTTCACATCCTACAGTTTTACAATATGTTACTAAAATAGACGCTTTATTCAGTGGCTGGCAAATAGTAGTAGGTCAGCACCAACCACCATCTTTTCAGGAGTCATTCAATAATTTTATTCTATAATCATGTATGTTGCGGATAAGTATATTTATGCTAAATATTTTGTTAAAGAATAGCATACCACTCCAGTTCCAAGGTTGGACGGTATGGAAATTGACAATAAAACCAAAAAGAACTTAAAGCCTCTTCACATTGTAACATATTGAAATTGCATTTACTATGTGAATTTAATTGTGTGTTGACAATATGTACTCATTTCAAAATTTCCTCCAAAAAACTTGGGACTGTATACCAATGTGTACCATCACCATTTCTGTTAATAACACGTTTTAAGCATTTGGGCACTGCAGATGCCAGCTGCTCAGGTTTAGCTAGCGGGATTTTCCCCCATTCTTCCATTAATAAGTCTTCAGGTGCACATATGTACCGGTGTCCGTTGCCGTAGTTTGCACTTCATAATGCGTCACACATTCTCAACTAAAGCAGGCAGGCCGGTGAATGCTTAGCAGCTTTGCGTGTGTAATCCGAGCTTTGGCTTTGTCCTGCTGGAAAATACAGGGAATTTTCTGAAAAAGATGGTGTTTGCATGGCAGCATATTTTTCTTTTTAAAAAAAGAACCAATTTTTCTGCATGAATGGTGCCCTCAAAGATGTCCAGTTTATGGTCACTGGCACACATCCATACCATGACTGATGCTATGGCTTTTAGACCTACATCTAGGCATTTGGCAGACGCCCTTATCCAGAGCGACTTACTTTTTAAATTTTTTTTATCTCATTACATCTGAGCAATTGAGGGTTAAGGGCCTTGCTCAAGGGCCCAACAGTGGCAACTTGGTGGGTGTGAGGTTTGAACCTGGGATCTGCCCCTGCCACATCAGACCTGACGCTGATAACAGCTTGGATGGTCCTTGACCCAGAGAACATGACAGCTTTTTTTTTTGACATCTTAAATTTTGACTTGTCAGACCACAAAACATGTTTCCTGTGTGCTACTGTCCATCGCAGATGAGACAGAGCCCAGAGAAGTCTCTGGACAGTATTGATGTACAGCATCCTTAAACCTTATTGTTCTCTCTGGATGCATTTTAAATGCTCTCTCTCTCTCTCTTTTTTTAAAATATTTTTTTCTATTGTCTTTATTGTCTTCTATACCGCTTATCCTGTCACAGGGACATGGAGCCTATCCCAAGAGAGACTTCGGGCAAAAGGTGGGATACACCCATCACAGGGTGCGCGCACACACACACACACACACACACACACACACACGGCCAAATGGCCTAATCTGCATGTCTTTGGACTGTGGGCTGTGGGTGGACACCGGAGGAAACCCACCAAGCACGGGGGGAGAACATGCAAACTCCACATGCACAGACCCGAGGCCATCATGCCATCTAAGCTCATTGTTACTCTTTACGAGTTTAATTTTATTATTTGTTAAAATATGATGTTTAACTATACATGAAAATGAGACATGGTTGAGTCCTACCACCTGCAACTAGCACATACCTGTATATTACACTAAGGGAATTAACCAGCCTGAAGCACTATTTGTTCTATTGAGAAATAGCTATTTATTAATTTATTTAATTGCACGACCTTGTGTGAAATGTACCCCAAATTATAGAATGGCTCTCAGGCATCAAGATAAAGAAAGGCATGTGACCTTAAGTTGTAACCACTAGATGCCAGCATTGCGGTAGTAGCGAGCACACAGTGAACCCAGGGGTCTGTTTTCATCAGTACATACAAGCAATATTAGTCGTTTTTTTCTTGTTTGCCTTAACTGGGCGTTCTCTAGGTTCTTGGGTTTTATCCTGTCCCTGCAAAGTAGATGTATGTTTATAGATTAGCTATGCAAAATTGCCCATGAGCATGTGTGTGGTATAACTGATGACAAAATAATTAGAATATACCCGTTTTATTTTGTTATAAGCAACTCGCTGTTGTGTAAAACCAGATGCACGCAGTTAGGTGTGTCGCATTGACAGGAAGCCATTGTGACTTTAATTTACAGATGTAACCTTAAAACAGTTGCCGCCTTCAAGACTTATTTCCGTCCTCTTACAGCAATGCGTTGCTCAAAGCAAGCTTTATGTTTAGAAAATGACACAGAGAGCATTAAACCTACACCAGCCTTTTTTTTCCATTACACAACCGACGAAAAATATCCCATTCAATGTGTCATACATGAGCCGTGCTCTAATAGGTGGCAAGAATGTGTTAGCTGACGAGAAACGTGGTCCCCGTGCTGCGAGGGTATCGCTTCTGACCAGATGTGAAAACATTAGTTTTTCCAGCGGACATTTATTTATGTCTTTTTCCTCTTAGTGTGTGGCTTTCCTCGCTGCCACCTCCTCTGGCAGCCTTTTCCTTGTTGCCCGTGCTCTTTGCTGAGACTCAGGAGATCAAAATAAGCTCGCTAAATTAAACAGCGGTTTTATAGATAACCATTTACATTAGGCATCTTCAACTCTAGTGCTGAATGGCCAGTGTCAAGCACAGTTCGAAACACTTAAAACACACCCACTGGACCTGTTAATTGACACATTAGCTGAATCTTGAGCAGAACAATTACCTTGAAGATCTAATTGCATGCAAATAAAATGCCATTTCTTTTCCACTGCCTCACTCATTCTCCATACAGCTTATCCTGTACAGGGTCATGGGATGTCCAATGGACTCTGAGCACAGGGTGGGGTACACCCTGAGCGGGGTGACAATCCATTACAGGGCACACACACACACACACACATTAGGCAATTTGGAAACACCGTTAGCCGGCTCTTTCCTTTGGGAGGAAACTGGAGTACCCAGAGGAAACTGACCAAGCACAGGGAGAACATACAAACCCCATGCAAACAGTCCCGAAGACCCGTGAGACCCGACTGCTTGACCCTGGTGTGAGGCCGCAGTCCTAACCACTACACCACATCCATTTCTTTTTTTGAAAACTCCCCATAATTCCATCGAACCATTAGGGGGGAAAAAATCGAACAAGGGGCACAAGATAACAAGAGTAACATAAAAATGATCCGATCTAAAACAATCTAACTCAACATGCTATTTAATGTCAAGCAACGTAATGAAAAGTTTGAAGGCTGACATATTATAACGTCCCATTTTAGCTCATTCACTGGCCTTAGAAAGCTACTGACCGTTCTGTCTCAGAAGAGCTTGCTCACTTGCAGAAGCCACATCCTGTGCTCAAAATATTGACACTCCAGCCGCATTTTATGAAGCGGCTGCACAATGAATTCAGCCCTTGTTCCCTGTTTATTTGTTCTGCTTTATTTTTAAGGTTTAGAAAAGGACAAAAAAATTGTGTTTGCTTTGTGTGTGTGTGTGTGTGTGTGTGTGTGTGTGTGTGTGTTTGTTTAAAGACTCTTTTAAATGGTTCAAGTTAAATTCCCATAAAACTCATAAACCCATGCTGAACTAATGAGTCACGCAGAAACAACAATTTAGAATGGAACACCATACTTTCATTTTTGTTAACGCAGCCACCAGGGAAAACACAATTTAAAATGGTCCCCCTACGCCCCACCTATGCAGGAGTTGGAAATAACCCACTGATTTCTGGAAAGTGGGTTGAACATTTGTGCGCAGTCTTGGCGTCAAGTCACACCTTTCCGAAATGCTTGCAAAAAGCAATGACTTTCTCTTTTATTTCCCTAACACAAATAAACAAGTTTCCCTTTGAATGATCACCATGCATGTGTAAGAAGGAAAGAACCGTTTAAACACTTTTGATTGTGCTATTTAATATACACTTCGTTTATATACAGTTGCACACTTTATACATCGTGTATTTTGACTTTGTTCTCCTACTGTAAATCTGAAAAGCCAAAGAGTATGCATTGCTACAGTAAGAGTAAATACACAATCATTTATAAAATGATGTATAAAAATGGTAAATAAAAGTATTTATATAATATGTTAAAAGGACAGTATATTCATTCATGCTCTAAATAGCTTATCTCATAGAGAGTCCGGGGAGGACTCGGGACACGAGGTTGGATACAGGGTGCCAGTTCATTGCATAACACGCATAACAAGCACACACACACTTGTGACATGCAGATTAAGATAATTCGCATTTCCAATGCACTTAATCTCATGTTTTTGGACTGTAGGTAGGAAATCCACCAAACACAGGGAGAACATGCAAACTCCACAAGTGCGCAGACCTGAGGTGGGAATCGAACCCTGAACTCTGATGGTGCGAGGCCACAGTGTCACCCTCTACGCCACCGTATAAAAATTTATACTTTTGTCCGCCGTTGTGGTGAAAGTAATGCAAAAGTGGGTCTTACTTTTTATTTATTTATTTATTTAACTGACACAGGTGGTCAATATGCACATGTTGTACATTTGTGTTCCCCTTATAGTCTCCACGACAAGCGATGCATTTTTGCCCCATCGTTGAACCTAACTCTCGAATCGTCTATGAAAATCCCTTTTGTAGCAGTCGATGGTCTCCCACTGCGTTGTTTCTCCTTTCGCCCTCATGGCCTCACCTCCCAGAATGCCTTATTTAACAGTTCCTAATTAACGTCCAGAATATCTGACTTTTTAATTTTCCTTGATCTCCCAGAATCAACTCTCAAAAATTCTGACTTGGTACACTTTTGAACTCAGAGAATCTCTGATTTTTTTCAATGATAATCGCCCAAAGCATCTGACATCATAATGCCCTGTTTAACTCCAGGACTAACTCCAGAATCATTTGCTTAATGATAATGATGAATTCTCACAGTCTATGATTTCATAACTGCCAGAAACTCTGACAAAATCACTATGAATCACAGTGTGTTGTCAAAGGTTGCATTTAAACTGACTCATATTTTCCTGTGTCTGACAGAATGAGAGAGAGAGAGAGAGAGAGAGAGAGAGAGAGAGAGAGAGAGAGAGAGATTTAAATTATGCTATTCATATTCCAGTTGAATGCATGTGAAGGTTTCCCACCACGTAATATATTACTTGTTAAAGTAGGAGATATTCTCTGGACAATGTTTTGTAAGTAACCAATCATCTCCTAGGACAGTGCTGAAAAATCCTAAAGAACGTGCCAATACGTTAATGCTTATTACATATACAGTACAAAGCTGTCAGCTGAATGCTATTCTATAAGGGGCTGGAAATCAAACTGGGGCTTTTAATTTTGCAGAACATAGAAGAATAGAATACAGTCATGAGAGTAAAGCTACCTGTATTCCTCTATAAAATCCCCTGCTACAGTAATGCACTCATCACATAGTGATGCGTTTCACTCGTGCTTGAATATCAAGGTAGAAAGTTTTTTCCAGAAGGTTGGAGCTATGATCGGTCTGACTGCTTCACATCTGAAATGCTGGCCTGCCAGGAACTCCTTTAATGGCCCGAACATGTAGGTCAGGACTGTATGGCTGATGGGGCAATAAGTTCCTGTAATGCGCATTTATATTTAGCAGACGCTCTTACTCAGAGCAACTTGCATTTTTATCTTATTATACATCTGAGCAGTTGAGACTTGCTCAAGAGCCCAACAGTGGCAACTTGGTGGTTGTGGGGTTTGAACCAACCGTAACCACTGAGCTACACCTGACGCCTATCCAAGTGCTTCATCCCGCAAGACCTGCAAGAATGCTTTTTTCCCTGAGGGCATTCCACTTGCTGTATGTTCAAAGGAACACCTGCAGGGATCGTCATTCATGGACTCACTGCTTTTAAAAAACTTTTATGCCATTTAAATGTTTTACCGCGGCTCCTCATTGTACTGTGATTAAAGTCTTCTGTAAATGTCAATCAGTTTTACACCGTCTTTCATGATCAATTCTATCACAAGTCCCGGTTTGACTTAAACATTCCTCGTATATAGGGCACACAGAAAGCGAAAATACTGCCAGGACAGAGTTTAATTGGATCACATGATAGAAACCTACAATCAATGTAAATGTAAACTATTAAGAAAAAAAAACATTGCTTCACCATTGCTTCAATGTCTAGACATTAATCAGAACTTCTGTGTGACTGCGTTTGAGCAGTTGATCTGCATGGAAAGAGGAACCAAATTCAACACCAGTACTTAAGTACAACACAGCTCAAATGGTGAAAGCAGCAAAACAGGGAGAATTTTTCAGTAATTCTATTAGGCAAGTCATGCCAGTGAAAAACGTTGATGCGTATGAAATTTAACAGAACATTATTTGGCAGAAAATAAAAGCGAGGATCAAGTTCGGTTAGTAATGGCACATAATTCCTGATTGTTGAATATTTAAAAAATTGTTTAGAAATGGTTAAACTATTAGTAGTGATGAGCTATGGGTGCCAGGTTTCCAAATGATTCTTAAGTGATTTGGAGTTTTTTTCATATTGTGCCACTGAATGACGAAATGTTAGCCGTGCAATCCCATAAAGACAAAAGAAGGAAAAAGAAATCACTCTATATGCATGGCATGAGAACTGTGCAGCTTGAAAACATTATCCACACCCCTTTGATGCATATTTTCCGATAGCTGCAATGCAAAGTCCATAAAGCTGTCAATACAGGTGGGTGTGTGGGTGTGTGCCATCCTGCAGGGTGCAGGTACATTTCCATGTCTGCGTCACTAGCTGACCCTTACCCGAGACATTGGTCTTAATCACACATCCAGGGCTTTCCTGTGACGCTTCTGCGGCCTTTTCACATGTCTTAATAGAATGTGAGGAATCCCGGTACTGTTTCCTCTCCGCACAACAGACTGCCGACTAAAGCTTGGCAAGTATCTCACTATAATTGGAAGATGGTGTTCACATAGCTGTGCACATCTGGGGTACAGCTGGGATTAAATGCTTAAAAAAAGAATTCCTGCTTATGACAACAACAGCAACAAAAAGCTGGAAATCACCTGGAAGACTTTGATGTTTAGTTTTACCTAATGCATTTGCTCAGTCATCTGTAATGCAATTAGAATTCAACAAAGCAAATGTATGGGATTGATGAAGAGATATTTCCTTTGCTTACTCTACTTTAAGACACAAGTTTAGTAATGTAATAATATAAGCGTTGTCATGCAGCCCTACCTAATACTTGACAACCGTTAGACGTCATTAAAAGGGAAATTTTTCCAAAAGCAAATATTTCGGGTTACATAGATATTATCTCCCATACCGCTTAATTCTGTATATAGGGTCATCGGAGGACCTGGAGTGTATCCTACAGTGCACAAGGAGGGGTACCAATCCGATGTAGAGCACACACATACACACACACTACAGGCAATTTGGGAACACCAATTAGCCTAATTGCATGTCTTTGGACTCACTTACTCACTCATCGTCTATACCGCTTAATCCTGTATTCAGGGTCGCAGGAGGCCTGGAGCCTATCCCAGGAGACTTAGGGCAGGAGGCGGCGTACACCCTGGACAAATCTGTCACAGGGCACACACATACACACACTCATTTACACACTATGGGCAATATGGGAACGCCAATTAGCCTAATCTGCAGGTCTTTGGATTGTAGGAGGAAACTGAAGTACCCAGGGAGAGCATGGGGAGAACATGCAAACTACATGCACAGACAGGAATCGAACCTGGCTGGGAATCGAACCCAGACTCTGAAAGTGCAAGACGACAGTGCTAACCAGTAAGCCACCATGCCGCTGGGTTTCATAATTATCACTACATAAAATATAGTGGCGATTTTAGTGGATCAACTCTGAGATTGTATGTAAGTGACCGGTAAAAATGGGAATAAATACAATGGTCACCATTGGCCTCCACAGTCCCTAGACGGACTACAGAGGTTGCTAGATGGATGGATGCATTGCATGTAAGTATCTATCCTCTATTAATCAGATCATGTTGCTGGCTAGCTTCATACAGCATTATGGGATCATACAAAAACATCGGAAATTTGGTCTTATACAGGAAAATAAAGAAGGAATTTTTAAGTCTGGGGAGAACACCCCAGGAAGATGATGAAAACTGAGTGACATTGCACAGAAAATCAGGAAAGTTGGCCAAGCGTACCCTACCACCACCTTGAAGTCAATAGTTTGCCAAAGGAAGCACAAAGAGGCACAGTGTGCACATTATGAACGCAAAAACTCTGAAAGTGATCCTCGCACACCGCTTTCAGGGATGCATCCAAGACCCAATAATCACCTTGCACAGGAGGTATGTTTAGACGTTAAATAACCTTACTTTACTGCTTAACGGCGCTACTTTTTTGGAACCTCAGAAAGCCTGATAAGAAAAAATACATTTTCACTATACTGTCAAGTTAAATTTCACTTTTATGTACATAAGTGATAAGGATGTGTAATAGACCAAAAAAAAAAAAAAAAAGACTGGACAGGCATCTGTTTTTAATTCACTCTCCTTATTGACTTTGGTACAGAAGTGTTGCAAATATGAGGATAATGACATTCTTCTGTTCTTACACGCAATTCGAGAGTCTTGTTTATAATACTTTAGGAGTGAATGAGCTAGTGTCTAGAAAGGACTGACTTGTATTTTGTCTGGTCTTACATACCAATTAGTCAAAGTGCTCCTCTTAATCAGAAGATGTGGGAACCGAGTGTCTGTTTGGATATAAAATTGATGAAAGAGACAGAGAAAACTATTTTGTATGAGGTACTGAGCATGTATGCATACATTCTAACAATAACAGCTGTTTTATGGTTGAAAGTTATAGCAAATTGTATGGACAAAATCATGATTGTATCATGCCATGTAACGTTCACATGTCTTTGCCATCTGATGCTATGACGGTCTCATAAGAACAGAACAATCCACTGTTCGTTGCTTGAGATAGTCTGGAGCTGTTCATACATCACTTCAAGTAATCCTCACAAGATTTGCAATGTGATGCCAAAATTGGGGCCAAGTATATACACTATGAGTGTTCTGTGGGAGTTAAATTATGTCAACTGGACGTCTTGTTGGATTGAAACGTTTCACTACTCTTCCAAATAGTTTCTTTAGTCTGAGAAAGGATGGTTATGGACCTAAATATATCCTCCAAGTCCATTTCTAACCTGACCTGAATAGGTGCATTGATGAACAATAGAGGAGGTGAGATCAGTTTATTTTAAACCCACCAACATACTGAGGCAGAGACTAGCCACCCTGAGAGACTGGTCCACCCAAAAGCCTTAACCCCAAAACACAAGAAGAGAAATATAGTTTATGTAGTGCTGTGACGACGGTGTAGTGATTAGCACTGTCCCCTTGCTCCGTCCGGGTCCGATTCCCGTCTCTGTGTGCATGGAGCTTATATGTTCTCCATTTGCTTGGTGGGTTTCCTCTGGGTACTCCAGTTTTCCTCCCACAGTTCAAAGACCTGCAGATTAGGCTAATTGGCCTAAGTGTGTATGTGGGAATCTCAAATTGCCCATAGTGAGAGTGCGAGTGTGTGTATGTGTGTGCCCTGTCCAGGGTGTATCCCGGCTCATGCCCCTGGGATCGGCTCAAGGCCCCCACGACCCTGAATACAGGAAAAAGGTGGTACAGACGATGAGTGAGTGAGAAGTGAGGTGAAAAGTATCCAGAGCTGAATATTACAGAAGCCAAACAGCCTCAGCACAAGAGGAACAACACAACACTGCATTTAAAAGGCAAAAGACACACATTTGACAATTACAATGTGCACATTTTAGAAAGAGATTTTGAGATACGTAGTTGAAAGATGACAGGTGAAAGAAGCCATCTACAGTATATGAAAGTTGAAATCTCTTCACTCTACAGAGTTGGATGCCTCAAACACAATCTTTACAAACCCACCAGGGAAGCTAAACCTACAAGCCCTTTCTGGGTCACAGTGTGCGACCATCAAATTCTAATGACTCCCCCCATTCTCACCTCAGGCAGCGGGAGGATACATTTGGGGTTCCTAATGAACCTTTTCCAGACCGAAGAAGCTACTTGGATGAGTAGACAAATGTTTAGAACCAACAAAAGTAGTCGGGTTGACAAGACTCAACTTCTGGACAACTTCACCTGGACAACTATCTTCATTGAGATATTCCTTAAAGAATCTTAAAGAAAGTTGGAATATGAAAGGATGGCAAGAAAAGCAGCAGACTACAGGAACCACCAGCATTTTAACCAATGTAGATAACAGAGCATTATCCCCACAAGTCTATGCCTGCAATCCATGGTCAAGAGTCACAGAGTGGACATGATACTACTGAAGACACAATATCTGATCACTATCCAGTGCTCAACCTCCACCATCCAACTTCACCAACTAGGCAAGAAGTGTCCTGCCCTCAGCAGGGACAAAACAAAGGAAGATGCACAGTTATCTTAAACACTGAAGACCACCATAGTAATGTCATCATGGTCTTGGACATCCATCATACAAACAAAATTGAAGAGAGACCCCACCAGTAATTACAAGAAAAAGGTAGACTGCCTAAAATAATTGGAAAAGGAAGACACCATTGACAGGGTGACACTGTCTGTATTGTGTACCCTGGAGAGGCCATTACTTACATCTACTATATGGACTACTCAAGATAAGTAAAGTAGGAACCCTTCCTTAGAGGGTCAGCAGCATTAGTTCAGTAAGGTATAATTTTGCTAAATCCTCCATCCTAGCCACGTTTGTTGGAAATACTGACCACCACCTCCACCAAAACTCAAAGATCAGTGACAGAGATTTGCTAAAAAATATGAATGAAACCATGGTATTGTTTAATGTCCAAGATCTTTTGTTAAAAAAAAAGTTTGAAAGATGACAGCTCCATTGACACTGGAAGCAGACCCAACATGAAACAGATACTCTATGTACTCTCTCCTCAATCTGTGTCTCAACAACATCTATTTCACTTACAGAGGTGATTACAGACATAAACATACAGCAGCCATTCCATCGTTTCCATTTGTCACATGTTGTTGCCAAACTGTACATGGAGGATGTGGAAATGAATTCATTGGGTCAGATATTTCAATGACACCTGGGTGAGGATCAAGGTCCAAAAGGTACAGGCTTTCACAGACCACATAATCGCATTGGACACTAACATCAAGTTTACCAGGAAAGACACCAAGGGCAACTTGGTTTCCTGCATTGTACGGTTCTCATGGAGTACAGCGGAAACCCAAAACTGCTGTTTGATTTTCACATTCATTGCAACACAAACTAGTGCGATGAAGAATAAAATTGATCAAAATTCACAAGAATACATTAAACGTATGTCCATTATAATCAAATGTGCAAGTGGATACTTAAATAACTGTACATTTAAGGTCACAACAATATATGGATAGGTTGTAATATTAATAAAAGTAAAAAAAGAGTGATCAAGTATATGATCATGATAGTGATATCAGGTGGATAATGATGCTTTTATGGGATAGTAACAGGTTTTAGAACAGAACAGGATGTACAAGACCATATGTATATTGTTGATGTATTAGTGAGAACCCTCTCTTGACACAGAGCATTATAGAGTTTACAGAGTTATTATAAAGCGTAACTTCAGAAAAGACTTCCTGTAGCTTTCTTTGTCACAGCGGGGGCCAAAGTATTTTTTGTACTGAAAGTGCTCTGCTGTTTGACCAAGACGTTATGGAGGGGATGTGTGATGATCTTCATTAGTTTGTGCAGCATCCCTCTCTAAACAACCAAGCCCAAACCCTCCAGGGGAATCCCCAGTACTGGATGTGATTACCTTGTTTAGTCTCCTAGTTTCACTGGCCCTGATGCTGCTGCCTCAGCAGATAGCAGCAAAGAATAGTGCACTGGCAACAGCAGACTGGTAAATTATTTGCAACATTTTGCTGCAACCATTAAAAGATCTGAGCTTCCTCAAGAGTTAGAGTCTGCTTTGTCCCTTCCGATGGACAGCATCCAAGTTACATTTTCCAGTCTGTTTTCAAGGTGAACGCCGAGATTTTTGTAGCTCTCCACCTCCACCTGGTCCTGATCCCAGAATAGAACCAGGAGCAGGAAGTTGCTCACATACCAATTCACAAAACCATCCACCAGACCTCTGTACTCCATCTCCAGTCCACTGCTGAGAACCTTTGAAGATGACTGGACAGGAGTTGTACTGGGAGACTTAGGTGTATAGTGTGAAGTACCTGTGGTACTCCTATGCTTGTTCTGACACACATCCCTGCAGCTTCATAAACTCAGGTGTGTCTGTCAGGTAGACAGTAATCCAGGATGTTGTAGAAGTGCTGAACTGCATCTTCTGTAGCTCTTATTTTAGCAGTAAATGCTGAATTGTGTTAAAAGCTTTGGAGAAATCAACTGAGACTGTCGACTGAGATAAGACAGACAATCAGTCTGTAGACATTTAGGATGGAAGGAGATCATTTATGTGGCACTGGACCAAGGCAAGATGTTTTCCACAGCACAGGAACCTTCTCCTGCCTCAAGTAAGGGTAAAGAGGTGCTGTAAAATCCCACACAGCTGGTTAGCACAGAAATTCAGAACTCTGGTTTAGACCATTTTATAACGTTTGGAAACAGAGATAGGGTGAGGAAAGTAGAGAGCACTTTAATGCTGTTGGACAAAGTGGAATAGATGTAAAATGGGTGGGGGTGTTTGGTATCTGTGTTGAAATTCATGGTGAGGTTAGCGCATGGAACTATGAACTGTGCCCACTGGTGTTAGTCACTGGTGATGGTTTTCAGTCTTGATTTGGTCATGCATTTATTTGAACATCTTGACTTGGCCTCAAGCCCTAGTTTTCAGCTAGTCCTGGCCTTTGACTTACAGTAGTCCAGGCCTGAAAATAGTCCAGAAATAAATGAAACTTTGCTTTGATGTCTAGGAAAATGCATCCCTTCTGCTGCTCCCAAAGGCAATTCTAGAGCCTCTTGGCAGTTCTCTTATCCAGAATGAGTTACTTTTTTGATTTCATTATTTATCTGAGCAGTTGAGGGTTAAGAGCCTTCCTCAAGGACTCAACAGGGCCAACTTTGTGGTACTGGAGGGTTAAACTTGGGACCTTCGATATCTATGGCAATCAGGTTAAACCACGCCCTTTCCACTCACACATGTCCATTGGACTCAGAGAATACATAAGTGTTTATAGATTTCATTCAATCACCTTCTGCTTTGATTACATCAAACAAAATGTTATGAAAATCCAGTTTGTGTGTGAAAATGATTCCTCATGCTCCCAGAACCACTTTTTAATTTTTTTCATTTTCATCAGGGAAGAAAAACTCCACTGATATGATAACTTAATCATTCAGTACATTCAGCTGATGTTTTACCGCCATGTATCATTGCTGAGCCTAGACCTGACCAACTGAAGCAATCCCAGATCATAACAATGCCTCAAGAGGCTTGTACAGTGCATGCACAATGGGTGCATAATTTCAAAAAAAGCTTGAATGATCACTCTGGAAAAGAATCAATCTGAACTAATCAGACCACATGACTTTTTCCATTGCTCCAAAGTCCAAATCTTTATGCAAATCTTCATACAGTAATTAAAGCCTTAATTAGTCTCACTAACAAATGTTTTTTTTTTTAATGGAAACACAGCTGTTTATTCCCGATCCTGTGCATTCTCATCCCACTGTGTGCATATGGAAATGCTCTCACTTTCACGATTTAAACATATCTATGGTGTTTTAACCATACAGCTTCACCACTTGTTTAAGTAATCTCCGTTCATGATTTTTTCCAACCACATTACCTCCACAGTTGATGATTCAGCACTATCCTTCTAGGTGTTGAGTGAGTGTTCTTTGCCTGATGGAGCCTATTAATTTGACACTTCTGATATGGCAACTTTATTTATTTATTTTGACCAGGCAGGGTATAGCATGCATGCTCAATATACGGACCCTGCATGCTTGATACGTCCAACCCAGTAACAATGTAAAAAGTTCAAATGACAAAACATAACATATTTGTGTTTTTTTTTTAATTGCCAAAAAATTCTTCATGGACTTCCACGTTGGTTCAAAGCATGTTACAGTTCATTTCATTCAACATTTATTTAAAATGTGTCTAGGAGGTTGAACTGTATAGGACAAATAATATTTGAACTTCGTAGTCCAACTATGGATGGGTTTTTGAGTAAATAGTGAGTTGAAATTTCCCTAACATAAGAGGACAAAATTCTTCCCAATGGATGGTCTGCTTTTTGAATTAAGTTGTCTTAATGCCAAGACTTCCCTTCACAGTAACACTCCACTATTCCGGGACATTCCAAGCTTGTGAGTTTTGGAAAGTGCAGCAAAATAAACCTGAGAGCTGAGAGGACCAAAGTTTTGAGACCAGACCACATTCTTGACATTTGCTGTATCTGGCAGACCACATGGGTCCCATCTGGATTAATGTACGGTGAATTTCCGCTGTCTATGTCTATATTTAAACCTGTGTTTCTAGTCACCGTGAATTTTTATATGGTTATTTGCCTGGACACTTAATTTGAACAAAATGTTTAAAGCCTTCTAGAAAGGCAAGATATCACAGGTGGTTTTGTATTTTAAAGTACAGTTCCTTAATAAAATAGTAACTATTCAAGAATGTCATGTGCCCTACTGAGTCATTTCTACTTGTTTTTACAGCTCAAAGATTACTGTAACTGTTTTGCATGTCCTGTAAATCTCTAGTATCATATTATGGGAATCCATATGCACTAAATTATATTCATTCACTGCGCACATCTGTTGTTCTTTGCTTTCCCTTTCATTTTTTATTATATATTTTTTTTTTTTTTTATCTCTAACCTAACTCTCTAAATATGTTAGTCATTGTCATAACACTGACTCAAACTCAAAACCCAGACGCTTTGAATATGCTCCTCATATCATCATTATCATAAACCATAAACTACAAGTGCTGATTATTGGATAAAACCATTGAAGCCTCATCATCTTATCAGACTCATTTAACAGGAACGTATTGTGGCAGCCAAGAACGAATCCTGTTGCTGCGCCTGCTTTTGCTTCACAGCTTGTTTTTTGGTGTAGCCGTGAGGAGGAGAGAAAGTGCAGAGCGGACCTGGCCAACAGGGATGTGGAATTTGAAACATTTTCTGATTACTGGCCAGCCACTGTTTACACCACAGACAGGCTGTGACATCAGAGGGGGGGTGACTTTATAAAAGTGAGTGTGCACAGAGCCAGCCAGTGAGCAAACAGCAGCACCGGTAGCTCAGCATTCTGCGTTGGGACAGTGGGATGGACAAAAAAGTGCAAAACACATACACGCTGCTGGCACAGGCAGTACTGTTGTACCTGTGCTCCCAGGTGAGAAGCTCTCTCTCCACCTGATACACTATCTGGGAGATCTGAGGTGTTGAGGTAATTCATTATTGCTGCTTATTTAGTTTTTGTCAGTTGGGATTAAACAGTGGAAGTTGAGTATAGTTGAAAGTTGTGTTTTTTTTTTTTTTTTAAGGTCAAGTTAAAGATATGAGTGCTTGCTTTAGCTATAGTTCATCTCTGCTCAGCAGTTCTAAATGTCAGTTGGATTACAAAAACTTGTGTACTTTGTGTATATATGCTGCAAGTTTTTTTTTCTTTTTTTTTTCTATTGCTCCTTTACAGCAGATCTGCTCTGATCTGGTTTCAAGTTTATTTCTAATTGAGAACATATTTTTATTTCCTCTAAAAACTAAAGCCTGGTTTTCAGGGGATCTCTCTCTCTCTCTCTCTCTCTCTCTCTCTCTCTCTCTCTTTTAGCTCTCCATAAGCTTCAGTGTAACAAGGTCTTTGCTTTGGTGGATGTGCTTTTTGGTGAATTGAACCCAGATGGTTGGACATTTTAGCACTAAACATCTGAACTAGGCTGCTCTGAAGTTGGTTACAAAGAAAAATATCCTCTTTCCTAATGCCATTACTTTAGCTGGGTCTGCATGCATTTGAGAAACTGAATGTGGTTTCATAGTAGACCGCATCCTTTCCACTGCTTTAGGTATGCTGTCAACAGTGTGCCAAGCCGTGCCAGTGTCCCAGCTCTGTTCCAGTCTGCCCTGATGGCGTCGCTCTCGTCCAGGACGGATGCGGATGCTGCCAAGTGTGTGCCCGGCAGAAGGGTGAAGCCTGCACTGACATACTCGTGTGTGACAAGCAGCAGGGCCTGGAATGTGACTACAGCGCCAGCTACCCCGGAGATCCAGGAGAGTGTGTCAGTGAGTAGTGAGATTTACTGCCCCGTGCTGAACAGCATGTCTCAGTTTGTATCCAGGACAGAATTTGTAAACAGAATTAGCAATCCTAGCTCCAAGCAAGAGGACAAATGAGGCTACTATGTGAGAGGATTTACCTGCAACAGCCCCTCCTCAGAAATGTCTTGACAACTTTCTTGCTTCCACTTCCTTTACACTGTTGACACTGAGGGTGAAGCTGTAAGACCTGTATGACCACGCAAAAAAGAATGATAGAAAAAATAATGTAGTTTATAGTCAGATTGATGTAGTAGATCACTGCTGCAGAATAACTATATTATAGTGTTTAGTTCAAATAACTGATAAAAAATATTTAAATAACTTTAAATAATAATAAAAAAATAATAATTTTAAAGTTTCTTACCTAGTGTACCTTATCAAAACATTAAAAATATTACTCTTATTTATTCCTGTTGTACTATTAAAAGTAATGTAGGCTAAATAAATATCAGGCTTTATTGGGAGATACTGTATTTGATATCATGAGAAAATAATCATCAACCCTGAAGCTGATTATTTTCTCATATCAGCTTGTCCTGAGGTGTTTTATTCTTTTTATCCCAAATGAATGAATTAATCAAAACTAACAATTTATTTATTAAAGAGCGACAAAGAATACTTAAAAAAAACAGTTTACAGTTAAATGGTAAGCTGGTAATACTGTCGGAGCTGCTGGTACAGAAAATGAATCAATGTATCATAGTTCCATGTTGTTTATACTTACATATACTATTGTAGCATCGAACAAATATAATATTCAATTCAATTTAATTACATTTTTAACAATTGCCATTGTCGCAAATCCGCTTTACACAATCAAAGGAGATTATGGAAGTTTGTATGAAATGTGAATGAATCAAAATGATTAGATAGTCCCTGTTTATTGTTTACAATATAAAACAATATTTACATTTGCATTATCCATTGCAACATATAGCACAATAGCAATCTTCGTAACATATTTGTCATTATGGTATTCACGGAATTCACGTTTTCAATCCAGAACCTATGTTTGTCTGTGAACTTTTGCACTATATTTACACCCTAAGGTCAGGAAGATCTGCGTTGTGAGCTGCATGGTGTCTCTTATCAAGACGGTGAGGTGTTCCAGCCTTCCTGCACCACACAGTGCAAATGTTCAGGTGGAGGACTGACCTGCGTGCCCCTGTGCCCTGAAGATATCCGCCTGCCCAGCTCAGATTGCCCATATCCTCATAGGGTCCAGCTGCCAGGAAAGTGCTGTAAGGAGTGGGTGTGTGAGAACCTGGACAACAGAGTGTTACAGAATGATCAAACAGGTAAGGTAAAAAAATAAGAATAATTTTAAAAAAGGCAATTTTTATGTTGCTTACATTCAGTACTGTGCAAAAGTTCTCAGTTCAACTCAATTCATTCTTTTATTCTTTGCTTCAAAGAGCCAGATGTTCTTGTAATTTTTTAATGTAGCCTGGAGGAATAGTTCTCCAGGCTTCCTGAAGGATTTTTTGGCTCTCATTTTTGTCAAATTGTTGGCTCTCATTTTCAGCTCACTCCATGTACCTGAGCAGTTTCAAAGGAATGTTTTTGGTCTGTTCAGCCATAAAGTGACCTATGAATCAAAAAAAAAAAACTTAAGGCATGAACCACAAACAAGGGCAAATGATGACAGACAATCAGGCCAGTCATTAGTATGCTGGTGATGCTAAATGTTGAATGGTTGCATCAGACAAGAGGGGAAATGAGGTTGCTGCTAAGATTTTAATATACAGTAATCAGTAGATCCTTCTGTTACCTCATCAGCCTCTCTTCATTTCTTGCTTGAAATTAATACGACAATGCGTAAATGCAGCTTTTCATGTTACCAAGAAACCTCAAAGTTTTCCACCCTGAAATTGTTTTTGTGTTGTTAAAAACTTCAAAGAACCATTAAAGTACTGTTAAAAATCACTGACAGTGGAAATTCCTTTCAAAATCCCTTTGAAAGTCTGTGCAAGATGTTATTATACAGATGATAAAGTATTAGAACAAGTGATTTAACATAAACCTGCTATTTGCCTTGGAGTCTGAACTCCTGGACAAGCTTGCTATAAATAATATGGAAATGCAAATGCAAATATGCAAAACATTCTGACCAGTGAGAATTGACAAATCTGGTATGACTATTAATAAATAATATTTCATTGATAATTATCATTATATTTAAGCCACCTCCATTTAAGTAAGACTTTTTTTTTAAAAACTCTTTTTCACTTAAGGATAGTGAGCCCCTTAAAAGAACACCACAAGGCACGCTTACCAGACTGTAATTTTCACAAGCATCTAGAGACAAAGCTAGCCTTCCCACTTTTTGTGGGATTTTTTCATGAATCATAAAATAAAATGGTCTTTTATCCCAGTCGTTGCACAAGCCACGATTGCATGGTTATCTAAAAATGGTTAGTCACATTCCACACTGAGCTTTTTTATTTTTTTTTACTGAGATCTTAAGCAATTAGTTGAAAATGTCTTGCCAAGATGGAACCACCCAAACAGAAACTGCTTCCAGAAACTTTCCATGATTCATAACTAGACTTGTGTTTGTTAAAGCCAGTAATTAATGCTGAAAACTGGCCCGCTGTTGAGTGGACATGATGAGAGGCTGGCAAAACCCTGGTCACTATGGGGACATCTGGAAATTTCAACAATGTCACCGAAGTCAGGCCAAGAGCAACAGCAGCTTTTACGGCTCTCTTGCATGCAAGTGCAGGGACGATTACAGTTACTCAAAGCAAGCTTGGCAAATGAGCAGCTGATTATAAAAACGTAAAGAATTTACATTTGCATCCATTTTATCAGATCATAATTTAACACTTAAAACATATGATCATCTGAATCTGTGCTACTGTATGTCTTTGGCTATCTGACCATTTTTGGAAAAAAATTTTCTCAGTCATGTTTGGGTAGTTGGTTAATATAAACTAAAATTCAGTTCATCATATTGCCTATTTTGTGCTGAAAAAAAGGATATGTCACTCTATACTACAAAATCATGAGCCCTATACATGTTTATTAAAAAACAACAGCAAAAATGGCTAAAATGCTCTGAGCTGCCCTACAGGTTTTTTGTTTCAAAGTGCCTATCAAAGTCTCAAATGAGCAAAATTAACTTTTTTTTCTTTAACTACTAGATTATTATTCAGCTATTCATTTTCAATCTTTTACAAACTACAATGCATTTATGTATGTACTGGGCCAGAAAAGGTGCACATTTACCAAAGGTAGAAAATATTTGAATTGTAGTCTTACGCCTCATCAGGATAGAAACATTATTGCAATCAGATCAGTTTGTGCTAGTAACTTTTACTGCACTAGCCACTGAATTAGCAATTCAATGCATAGTCAAATTGTCAATCCCTGGTTTATTGTTACAGCTTACAGTCACGCCAATGCTATAACTGCACTTCCTGGTTACCGGACCAGCCCCAGCATAAACTGTATATATCAGAGCACGGAGTGGAGTGCATGCTCACGTACCTGTGGCCAGGGGATTTCCACGCGCGTGAGCAACCAGAATGCAGCCTGCAGACCTGAGCAGCAAATCAGGATGTGTAACATCAGACCATGCCAGGCATTCCCACATCAAAGACCTGTGGTGAGCCAATGTTTATTTAACATTAATGCTAACACTTCAAATACTTATTAATACAAAAAGGATACATCATAATGGACTGTGCTTTGTTTTATAAAGAACATCATTTATTTTGTTGTTGTGATTGCATTCCTATTGGAGAAGGAAGCATACCCTGATTACGATTTGTGTTTTTTTTTTTTTTTTTCTTTTTCCCTGCATTAGTGGCCAAGGAAATGCCAGTCTAGCTACAGGTCAAATGTTCCCACACACCTTCTCTATCAAGGATGTTACAGCACACAACTTTACCGTCCCCGTTATTGTGGCCTCTGCACTGACGGCCGATGTTGCACGCCTTATCGGACCCGTACAGTCACAGTGACCTTCCGCTGTCCAGGGGGCCGTCTGCTCCGCCAAGGTGTCATGATGGTCAGATCCTGTGTTTGCCATTACAACTGCCCCCATTCATTTACTGAGAACTACAAGAGTCTTGGTCTGTGGGGATAGAGACTCTCATGCACTGATTCACACAAACCAAAGGTTGAAGCCTAGGAAATAGCACTTTGCACATGACGCAGTATTTTCTATTACCAGGGATGGATTAGTAAATCTTGTTATACAGAAGACAGCCTTATTTTAAGCAACTGGCTTCTTTCTTGCTTTTCTCCTGACAAACGCTTTTACCAAATCCACTAAAATCCAGATCATAAGCAAGCATTAACTCAGTTGTTTAACTGGCTCCAAAAGGGAGTCAATCCCAATAAATCCCTATGTTAAAATGCCCAATTTTACAACAGAAAGAAAAAATGTTTGCAGCCTTTGCAAAAATGATTATATTAAGCCATAAAATTTATATAATTAGACGCGTGGTTGATGTGTAAATCAACCACGCGTCTAATTATATAAAATAAATGTGGGTGTCAAACTGCTAGCTGCCTGCTAGGCATCACTGAAGCTAATTAGCTACCTGAAATTGTTGTACAGTAGTTTAACTTACCACTAGCCATAGTTGACATAGGTAAGTTCAATCAAAGGCAAAGTACCAATAGCATATAAATTGATCTTAACCACCTTAGAATTTTAGCTAAGCTAAAGCCAAGCTAGCTAACTTGTGGTAACTGAGGTACTGTAGCTAGGTATGTTCCAACCAACAGCTAAGTTCTGTTGGCTTCACCCATGGATGAACAAGGGTTTAGGCTTAGTTTAAGTGCCAAGATTAAAATTAATAATAAATTATTTGTTACATATACCTTATAGGACAGGGAAAATATTTTTTTCAAGTGGAAGCCTGACAGTGTTGGGACTCAAATCTCTGATCTTCCAATCAGTAGTGCTATAACCCACAGCCTTAACTGATTGAGTTGCCACGCTGCTCTTTTGAAAACTTATGATGTCATGAAGGGTTTATCCCGTTCTTTTTATACAATTTTAGGTCAAATGTATGCTTCCTGGAGACCGCCAGCTTGGCAGCCGCACTGCCTAAGAACTCTGTTCACTGAACCATTCCTGTCGTTATGTATAAAGAGCTTGTGATCACACGTACATTTCTATTGGCCTTGCTTGATAAGGTAGCGGACTGAACCGATTCTTCACTTATATCCTATGTATATAGAACTGCTCTTTTTTATGTGGTAAGAATTGTATTTTTTTACATCTTTAAGAAGCCTGTACAGATCTTTAACCCATCCCTTTTAGTTAGGATCATATAATGGCAGCTATCAGTCTCGAACGCTTACAGCTTCTTATCTAAATTAATTATCATCATTTGGACACTTACGGTCCTGCAGTGTTGGATACTTTTGAATGTTTAAAACTAGAAGTCAGTGTGGACCAACATTTCCAAAGTTTCTTCCAAGCTTTTATCCTGAACCCTATTATAAATATTCAGCCTCATACAAATGCCAGGAAGCTTGAAGTGCAATACTTTCTTTTGAAAGTATTGTAATATTGTTAATTCCTATCCAGAAGTCTATCGTAACATGATTTTCTTTCCTTCCATTCTTTCTCTAGAAGTTTCTTACATCCAGGCAGTCACTTGGATATGGACTTGGATGAAATATTGTAGTCTAACTTTTTTCTTTTCTTTTTCTTTTTAAAGAGACACCAACTGTTGTGTTGTGAGACACATTATTTTGTCCATATAATTTCCTGTACATATTTGTAAATGCACTTATAACATTTTTTATATGTTTATATATATTGGTTTGTAATTTATGTGTGCTCATAACAATACAGATTACATGTCTGATTCAAACAAGCTTCTTTTATTTTCTCTTTTCTTGAGGTTATGCTCTGAGGTCAATGCACATCATAATCTACATTCTAAAACATTCTACATAAAAAATTCTACCTACAGTATATTGAATATTGGGTAGTTATGGATGCTATGATAGTCGTAGGCCCATACCAATCCGGGTTACACCTCGCACCTTATTCCCCCCCCATACACCCACTCATGGTGACTGAGTGGCGCATGACCAGGCTCGGTGTCAAGAGGGCGATCGAGCACCGCCCGCTCGGCATATACTGGACCCCAAACCCATGAAAGAGTTTTGCAGTGTCCAGATTGACTCTCGGACGTCGAGAGCCATCCATAGAGGGGCTATTTGCACTGTTCAGAACAGGCAGAGGTGCAACTAGACACGTGATTGTGAGGCAATGGCGCCATAAGGCAATCAGCCTGAACGCTCCACACCTTATTTAAGGCTCCTGATACCTCCGTGCGTTCATTTAGGTAGCACCGGTGAGGTATCAGGGCCAAAGAAAAGAAAGAAAGACAGAAAGAAAGAAAGAAAAAAGAAAAGACAGAAAAAAAGAAAGAAGGACAGAGCGACAGAGGCAAAGCCCAAGCCTCTGCCTCCCTAAGACGCCGGCGAGAGAGAAAGAGCGGCACGCAACAGTACAGCGTGTATGGTCACAGTTTAGTTTTATTTCCTCTTGAGTTTCTAATTAATAACCATACGCTATCTCCAAACAGAAAGGACTTCCTGTGCGTATCATAAGCACTCTCACAGCTTCCTGTTTCATTCACCCCCTCAGAAGCCCTCCGTCAGAGCTCTTACAAACATTAAAACATCTCTCCATACCGCACCACATAACACAGTGGGATGACAATCAGTGGGGCTCCTGATATCCTTAAGGTACAAGAATGTATGAATGTCTGATCTTCACATATGCTGTTTGAGGTTGTGTATCATGACTGAAACAGCGGATGTTTTTAAAAAAAAAGAAATTGTTTATGCTTTTCAGGCTGGAAAGCATTGTAAAAACATTTTTAAAGAATCTGCAATTCACCAATCCATCATCAGACAGATTGCACACAAATGACCATCGTTACCCTCGCTAGGTTTCCTCCAAGAGTGAGACATTTAGGAAACTGAGATGTCACAAAGGAACCCAGGGAAACGTCTAAGCATCTTGAGGCTTATTTTACTTAAAGTTGAGGCTAATGTTAAATGTTCATTAGGTTCACCATCAAGAGAACACTGAACAACAATGCATTGCATTGCAGGGTTGGAAGAAGAACATGACTGCTATGGAAAATTAACATTGCTGCCCATCGACAGTTATGATAATGCAGACAGCCTGAAGTATTTTGAGGAATAGTATTGTCAATGGATGGAACCAAAATAGAAAATTTTGGCTTAAATAAGGAGCATTATGATCGGTTCCCAGCCAGTGCTCAAATCCCAGCCACTGGATGCAGTGCCAGTCCCAAGCGCGGGTACAATGTGAGGGTTGGGTCAGGAAGGGAATCCGGAGTAAAACCTGTGCCAAGCATGTATGTGCGGCCCAAGTGTCCGCTGTGGCGACCCCTTGCCAGGAGCAGCCGAAAGACCAACAACAACATGTTCAGAAAAAGGAAAACACTTCCTTCCAGTGTAAGAACCTTGTCCCATCTGTAAAACATGGTGGTGGTAGTATAAAGGTTTGGGACTGTTGTGCTTCTTCGGGGCTAGGACTGCTTGCTGTCATTGACAAAGCAATAGATAGTGAATTTTATTAATCTTATTTTATTAATGAATGGACATATCAAAGTCCTAACATTAAGCCTGTGGAAATGATGTGGAAAGACCTTAAGTGAGGATTGCAATAAAATTCCTATATTCAGTTGCAACACATATGCATACCCACACATTTGGAATACACCAATATTAATTATCTTTCTCTCTCTCTCTGGCCCGATCACTCTGATTGCCCATTATCGCTCCCTGGCTTATTTGATAGAAACGTTAGACACATTCTCGTCAGGTATGCGTTGTTCCCGTTCACTTTCCGGAGCATTCTTAAACTTTCAGTTAACCCTGTAAGACGCAGTACAGAATTAATGGTGAAACTTTAATGGGTTGGGCAAGGAAAGCACACTCTAAACAATTTAAAAATCATTCATGGTGATAGTTGGTAAAACTTGAAAAAGAAAAGGTTTCTAACATAAAAAATATATATAATGTTTATCAAATGTACATATTTTAGTGAGTTAATAACTCATTTTAGGAAGTCAGTGAAAAATAAAAATAAAGGACACCTTCTTAACCTTAATTATTTAAGTATCTTGAATAAATCATTTCATCACCACTCAACAAGATACATTATTAAGCGTGCACAACTTATATAATTGAGTTCAGCAACGTTTGAATTTCCGCCATTTAATGCCTCATATAAAGGAGAAACTACGGTGGCTGAGAAGTGCCAACCAAAGTAAAATAAGAATTTCATTCGCAAACTATACCTGTCTTGTCCTGTTTGAGTGAATTGTCGTTGTGTTTTCTCATTTGGTGTTTAGTTTTGCACTTCTCGGCCACCGTAAGAAACGGAGAGGAGTTTGTGCCTCATTTGGATTATATTACCAGCCAGTGCAAAGATTGTTCTGGAAGGAACAGCCTTGCTAATGGGGCTGATATATGCACTCGACCTCAGCTAGCCCAAAGAACTGAAGAACACTTTAGAGGTTTATTCCAAAAGATATTTATGGAGCTAGATGGACTGAAAGCCAGCCTAAGGCTAATGTCACTAAAATATAAACTGCTTTCATAAAAGAAAAAAGAGAAAAAGTGGGTTGTGCTAGTGTTTTAGTTCAGGTGGCATGTAGCGGCGTTCCATGGGGTTTTTTTTGGGGGGGGGGGGGGGGTTTAAGCAGCTCACTGTCCTTGTCAGGATAGTGCTGTTGTTTTTACCCGAAATTGACTGTATAATACACCATCCATTCATTCAGTCCTAGTAACGTTGGACAGGTCTGCCTGTTAAGGTTGCCAGTGTTTGTATTGTGTTGTTATATTTATTAAAAGGATTAAAAGTGTATTAATGTAATTTTTAAATAAAAAACAAGACATTGAAATTGAACACTTAGATAAGTTTAAAGTTTATAGGGATTCAGGTTTTTTTTTTTACTTTTTTGTTTAAGGTTTTATAATAAAAATTTTGATCAGTTGGAATAACTGAAATGACTGTGATTCATTGTGATTTTTTAAGTTACTAATACGAAGTAAAATGATCGTAACAATTTGCATGCATATTTATAAGTAGGATATAAGTTTAAAAAAAGAAGAAGTTGGAGTAACTTAAATGGAACAATGTGACCAACTTAATATTGTATGAACATTTTAATTAATATTGAGTTGGTTCAACTTAATTATGTTTGTTGAGATAAAACCCAATCATGTTGGTTGCACTTACTGTTACATAACTCTTATTTAAAATTACAAGTTGGATTTACTCAATTATGCCAGAGTTGGCACAACTTAAAAAGATGAATGCAAATTGTTACGGTAATTTTTTTAAGTAAACCCAACAAATTATTTTTTAGAGTGCAAAATCACAATAAAAATTATCTTAGTCATCTCCCATCTGAAACCTGTTAGAACACAGTGTTCTGAATTAAGGAAGGAAATTCACATGCATAAAAAATTTGATAAGTGTGCTAAAAAAAAGTGTGCTAAAAAAAGCAGTGCATGAAGCGCCACAGACATAGGAAGTGACTCAATTCTGTTAATTTGCCTTCTTGTTGCAGAAGGAAATGTATTATTCAAGAGTTCCAGTGTTGTCCAAAAGTATTTTTTTTTAAAAGTGCTTGACCCGTTTAAAAGTGTTCACCAGTGCACCGGACAGGTGATGTTACTAATTTTACACCAGTTCCACCCGAACAATCTGATAGGATGAGAGGCATTTCACGTGAGGTGCTAATGTGTAGTAAAACCTCTGGGACTACTGTAACTACTGTACGTACATGTACCACTCGGTAACACGACTGTTCTAATGACTTTTAATTAAACTAGCTGTCAGTCGCAGCACGAGTGAAAGTACGAGTTACAGAAGCTACTTTCAGCAAGAAAACACATCTGATAACAATATGTCATCCTTAAAAAATCTATTTGACTGCTTAATAATTGCTTCATTCCAAATCGCATCTCACTCACTCATCATCTATACCGCTTAATCCTGTATTCAGGGTCACGGGGGCCTGGAACCTATCCCAGGAGACTTAGGGCACAAGGCGGGGTTCACCCTGGACACTCACTCAGACACTACGACCAATTTAGGAATCCCAATTAGCCTAACCTACATGTCTTTGGACTGTGGGAGGAAACCGGAGTACCCAGAGTAAACCCACCAAGCACATGGAGAACATGCAAACTCCAAGCACACAGAGACGGGAATCGAACCCGGATCCTGGCGGTGCAAGGCGACATTGCTAACCACTACACTACAGAATTCCAAATCGCTTCCCAACCCCTGATCAAGGGCCCTACTTGGTATGTTTGTTAAAGTGGATTATAGATTTCCATTTGACGCTATTTGTGGTTCAACCCTGGAACCCAGAAATTAAAGGAGTTAATATTCTAGAGAGGAATAAGTGGAAATATAAAGAAAATTGTACAGGCCTGTTCACCACCACCATGGTTCATTATATTCCTCTAATGTTGGTATGAATTTCAAACTATTTTCACCATGTTAATTACACTCTGGATCGCCAGCTCTGCCAGTTGTGGTTGGTTAGTTCCACCAGACTGTGAAGAGTATGCAATAGTTCCTTTGGCACATGTGCTGCCCCCTTGTGCCCACGACCACATCACAGCCGTGGTATATCCAGCAGTATAATACTCCCTCTCTCCTAATTAGCACAACTTTTGGATGGTAAAACACCGTACAGTACGTGGCAACATGTTAACTTTCTGAAGCCATGGTGTCCAGCTCTGCACGATACTGTCTAAAACTACGGAATTCTCAAGTGAGTTGCAAAATTCTGTACATGATCTTCAAAAAGCAATCAAGCAGTGATGGATTAAGCGAGTGACCCCAGAGTACTGCAGACTTCTTTTTGATTTTATGCCCAGCCACCAGCCAGATCCAGCTGATCTTGACGAACAAAGGACTTCATAGTGAATATTGATTGTTGTATAGGTATTTCATTCAAATAAGAAATTATTCTTATGAGCTTGATTGTGATTATTTAAAACAAAAATCAAGAATGTCATTAAACAATTAATTAATTAATGTTTTTGTTCGACAACAAGATTGTTGTTTTTTTTTTTAATCTTTGCTAGGTCATGATACCTGAAATCGAGACATGTTAGTGGAGTGCAAAAAAGTATCACCAAGGGTGAGAAAATGCACAATGATTTTTACAGAGGTGGATTTTTCCATTTATTTGGTGGATTTAATTATAACCTACAGTATAACCCGTTACTTTACAGACAGGCAAACTGATTAATTGAGTTTTTAAGCTGGAAAGAATAAGAAATTTGGTAATATCTCCAGAGCTAGTGATGCAACGGCTAGCAGCTTTGGCAGCAGTCGGTTATTGTACAGCTATGACATAGGTTTGCAAGTCAAACCGAAACCTGAAATTTCTTGAGAATAAAGGTGTAAAACCGACTGATGTTTACAGACGACTTAACACACAGTAGATGGATGATACCTTTTTCTTCTTCTTTTTTTTTTTATTCGAAGGGTGCAAACATTTTAAAGAAGGCTGTACATCTTTGAATGACCATTCCATTGCACGCAGTCCGATCATGGCTCTGGCGTTTTGAGATATCTTTCTACCTTGATGCTCTAAGCACTAATGTAGCAGGGGATTAAATTTTTTATTTGTGCTCCCATAACTGTGTTCTGTTATTCTAGACAATCAAAAGTCCAGGTCCAAAGTTATTTGTAATGAAATTATAATGGATTTTTAAAAGCAATTGTAATTAATAATTATTTAGACACTGATAGAAAATACCAGGAAATACTGAGGATATATAATATTCAGGTATAAAAATGGCTGGGTAGCTGCTGTTACATGATCAACTGTCTGCTGTAGCATATTTTAATGGAACTATTGTTGCTGTTTTTTTAAATTTTTTTTACTCAAGGCACCTGCTTCTGCAAACGCCGCTTCCTGTTTGGGTGGATGTATTAATGCGCCTTTCAGAAAAAGAAGCCACAGTTCCATCACGTGTGCTAGTTAGATGCATGTGCAGAAGATTTCGATCGCAGTTCAAGCAGCGGATGCTACTCCGACAGATGAAAGCCGATGGCCAACTTTACTGCTAAAGCCTGCTGGTCGGTTAACTATGACTTTCCAAAGATCTTCTTAACTGTTGTATATGTTATCACTTTTATTTTTGGACTTCTTGGGAACTGCTTGGGCTTGAAATCCATTTTTACAAACTGGAGGAAGATGGGAAACATCAAAATATTGGCTTTAAACCTGTGCATTTCGGACATCCTGTACGTGCTCACTTTGCCATTTCTGTTGACCTATCAGGTGCAGAAACAAACCTGGATCTTTGGAGATCCTTTCTGCAAGGTAACAAGATTCATATTCAACGTGAATCTCTATGGGAGTATTGGGTTTCTCACCTGCATCAGCGTGTACAGGTATCTGGGCATTGTGCACACTATGAAGGTGAAAGGCAGGATTAACGTGAGGCATTCTATAGGACTATCGGCCCTCGTCTGGATTGTGGTTTTGCTTCAGTGTCTGCCTGATGTGTTTTATGAGAAAACATACAAAAAGAGACATAAATGCTATGACTCAACTAATGACGATAACCTTGATTCTTATCTAAAATACAGTATCGTACAGACAGCTGCTGGACTTGTTATCCCTTTCGCCGTAATAGTCTGTTCCTATGGCCATGTGGCTGTGATTCTAGTCACCAAGAAAGACATCGGAGACAGAACGCTGAAGATGAAGTGCCTCAGGCTGGTGGTGATTCTCGCCGTGCTCTTCTCCACATGTTTCATCCCCGTCGTCATCTTCAGAAATCTCAACCTGATGACTCGCATTTCGAAACAGAATCACATCTGTAAGCCGTGGTATTCCAGCATATACATCGCCAAACAGATAAGCGACGGACTAGCGTGTCTGAACAGCGCCATTAACCCACTGGTGTATCTGTTGAACAGTAATAAGCTACTGAAGAGCTATTTCGGTTTCAAGGGAAAACGACGAGAAGATCCACGTTCAATTGAACTCTCGCAACTGCGATCGACAGAGGACTGACTGAAATCAACTTTCACATCTAAAGTGAGTGCTCAGTATAATCAGGTCATTTCACTGTGGTTTCTCAATGAACAAAAGGTTTACGAAAAAGTGTGTTTTTTATTATTATTATTATTATTATAACTAAAATTATGATGGCACTTCAGGTAAAGCATTGTTTACTATATACAAGGGGTGTTCAAGTCAAACTGGGACTTTTGATTGTGCTGACTAATAGAACACTTTTATAAGAGAAAACAAACTTCCTTTATTTCTCTAATCCCCGGCTACACTAATGCACTTATCGAGCGTTTCGTTAGTGCTTGGATACCTTCAGGTTTTATCAGCATGTCGGAGCAAAGATCGGACTGCCTGCTTCACATGTGAAACGCTGACCTCACGGGAACTCCTACAGTATAATGGAAGAAATATGTGAGCATGGCTTGGAGTGAAGTGAGGACTGTGCGGGGGATGTGGCAATGACTCCTAACCAAGTTCCTGTAGCGTGCAAGTGGTATTGGTGAATGATGGGCATTTTTTGCTGTATGATTTTATTTTATTTTATTTTATCTTTTTTTAAACCAAAATGATATGGATATACTTTTCATTTTCAAGAACCTGGAACATGCTATTTTCTTTTAACATTAAATGCTTGTCCCTCTAAAATGTCCTTACTGTAACCTAACGATAAAGTCGTTTAAAGTGTTAAAACGAAGAGTCTGTTAAATTATAAATACACCGTTACCCTCGGCTTGCTCATGCAGGACAATCTGATAACTAGTGTTTATACATATGTCCTTACACTATTCAAACTCATCCCCATATTTCTTTTGGAATTTCTCTAAAGCTGCTTTGTGACACTGACAGTTGTTATAAATAAAACTGAAATAGCTCATTTTTTTAAAACGTCCATTAAGGATAAATTTGTAGACTTTTGTATCATATGTACTGGAAATCTAATTATTTATATAAGTATGGGAAGTAAATTGAATAATAATTATTTCATTACTTTAATTGCTAAATATTATTCAATTATTTTCATAATGAGTGTCAGTGAAATGTTTTGAAAGATTTTTTCATTAGTAAATACATAACTGTAAAGAATAGGTTATATCTAAATTCACAAAAGACACTGGCAAGTTTCAAAATCTTCAACTAATACCCAATCTCCGCATCGCACTGATTATATCAGTTATATATATATTTTTCTTTTCTTTTTTTTTCTTCATTTTTGTGTATACTGATTGAAATCTTTATTCATTGCCCAATAAAACCTGAACTCTTTGTATTGTTTTAAGCAAAGCAGTGCTTTCTGTCTAAACCATTTTTACATGGTTGCCTCAATATGATAACATATAAATACATAACATGATATACAGTATTAACACTTCACTTTTTAAAGCTCATTCCCTACTCTTTCTGCAACTGTGCTCGTTTTTCATTCGTGCTCTCCCCAGTTTGGTTATCTACCAGTTCAATCCCACCAGCCAGTTCATCAGCCACCAGCCATCTGTATCAATTGGTGTACGTCTTCACCAATAGAGTAGGTGAAGACGTACACATGCACACAAAAGCGGCCAAGTGCATCTTTACAAAATGCTGTACATGCTGGATCACAGGTTAGTGTTACATACCAGAGGAAAGTCCTGTCTACCCTCTTCCACATAGAGGGAGTTGGGATTCCTCCAAAACTGGCAGATTAAAGAATAATAATCATAATAATCATAATCACAATAATATGTTTACTAAAATGGTTAACGTTTTGGATTAAATTTTAATTATTAATTTTTGCCAGATGAAAAATATCTCCACCAGTAAAACAGATTATTACACAGAAATAGATTTCATGACATTTGACAAAACACTTCTTTTGGTTGCTGCATAGAAAAATACCATAAATCAAGCAACAAATATAATATATAAATGCCTACCAACTATAGATAATTATATTAAAATTGGTAAAATGGTTAAATTCAACTTCAGTCCAGCACC
This sequence comes from Clarias magur, assembly GCA_013621035.1. NCBI lineage: Eukaryota > Metazoa > Chordata > Actinopteri > Siluriformes > Clariidae > Clarias > Clarias magur. Next base: position 103,803 of record QNUK01000781.1, read on the forward strand.
AGCTGATGCAGAGTTTTTATTTATTTATTTTTTAAAGATTATGACTAATATAATTAATCAGCAAAATCTAAATGTATACACAATTCAACATCGTTCGCTTGAGGGCAACAAGTAAATCGCAATAGATACTGTAGGTTGGTGCCACCAAAAAACAGGGGGAAAAAAAAAACTGTAGTTGAAACAACCATGATTCCCTAGACAAGCTAACAGATGTCCATTATTGGTTAGAGAGAATGCCCCTCCACCCCACACACTTCAGACAAATCTTGTGCCCTGTATGGCTGTGGTCTGTCCCACAATCAGGATGCATTAAATTACTAGTTAACAGTGTTTCACTTTGTCACGCCGAGATCATGATTTTGCAACCAATCAATGCTACAGCCATCCATTGGATGGGAGACAAGTTAGTAACTTGGCATGTTTTCTTGGTGGAAAGCAACACACCCTATCTCTTCCCTGTCAGTCCAGGGTGTCTGTAAGCTCATGTATGTAGAAGAGGGCAGATAGGACTGGAGTCCCCCATTTGTTTGCTGTTACTGTATATAGGAAGGGAGAGTTGATACTGTAGATGTTAAGTAATAGAGGTGTGATAAAGGGAAAGTTTCTTTCCGCCACAGGGAAGATTGTAAGAAAACCTCAAGAAAAGAGAGTGGTTGTGCTTGAGTCACTTTTCAGACACATTTATTTGAAAGAGCATGGCTTATAGGGAGCATAGGGATACAATCTCAAAGAGCTCGTATAACAAACAAAAATGCAGAAACATTGAAAACTAACTAAAGGTCTTCGTTAATAGATAAGTTTCTAGGCTTACTTTAAAAGCAGACAGAGACTGTGGAGAGCATGCGTAGTCCGTGTGGGCGAGGTAATCCTGAACAGAATACTCTAAGTCTCCATTAAACAGAACTTGAGCATGCTGACAGTGGTTGAAGCTGAGGTTAGTCAATATAGAAGCTCTTTATCATAAGCGTGGGCAGTTAGCACTTTCTTACCACACACAGCGTTGACTTTTATAACACCTCCATATATAGCTTTTCATTGTGTTTGCCAAAAGATTGTGGCTAACCAAATAAGTCAGGGCATTTCCGAGAAAAAGGCCTTAATCATAATCTGGAGTAACTGATGAAAAGCATGGTCGGTAGGTATCGACAGCCAGGCACAAAATCCCCTGTGTAGAACTCTTTGAAACATAATGTCACATCATAATCCTTATCATGATATTATCATAAAGGTCCCAACCTACACAAACACAATATTCCATAGGAGAAAGAGGAAGAAAGCAGAAAGAAAAAGAGAACTGAATGCTGGTTACAGATAGGCAAACATCTATTTCTGAAAATAAGACATGATAAAGCATTTTTTTCTGTTACTTGTAAGAATAGTACTTATTTCACACCGGCTAAAAAGCCGTTATGCAATGACCATTTGCGCAATAAACGCTTCGGCTAATCATATGTCTACTCCTGCAGTGACCTCTGCTGGCTATTTTAGGTTGGTTTGTGGTCATTTAGTCTGTGAGGGTTAATATTCAATGCTATGATGTGATATTTGAGCACTTTCCTTCACCTTCGTCAGCTTTTCTAGCACATTAAAATTAATCCATTAAATTACACCAGTGGCTAAATTGCAATTGGATGTAGACAGTTTAAAGATATTTCTATTTCTGTTATCCATTACAGTTGCACGGATGTGTAGAATCAATGCCAAGGCCCTCAGCAGCTCTTTTGCTGTAGCTCTATAAACTCTGATAAGCGTTTATTGTGCAAATGGTCATTGCATAACGGCTTTTTAGCCAGTGTGAAATAAGTACTATTCTTACCAGTAACAGAAAAAAAATGCTTTATCACGTCTTATTTGAAAATACCATAATTTATGAATATGCATATATTTACAGTCTTAATTCAACTGGTTTTGCTGTGTGTGTGTGTGTGTGTGTGTGTGTGTGTGTGTGTGTGTGTGTGTGTGTGTGTGTGTGAGTAAATATATTATGAATAAAAATTATACTTTGAATGATTAGAGATAGGGATTGAATGTCACAATGGAATTGATGCATGATTCAAATGTAGACGTCCATTATTTGTTCAGTTGGATGAAATAATTGATCAACATTCACAGCAGGCAATGAGATATTTAAGCAATATCACACAAGAAGGAGTGCTGTTGTAATGAACTTTTGTTAGAAGCTAGTTAGCTTTGTAGTAGCTAACTAGCTGTGTTAGCGGTAAAAATAAAAAAATAAAAAACACCGGACGGTTCAGAGGCAATTTGTAATCAGGCAGGTTTTGGCAGGGTGCTGCTCTCTCCTCTTTTCAGTCCAGCGGACCATACCGGCCTATTTTCACCCATGCTGCAACCATCAATTAGTGTAATAAACCATGACGTGGTGTGATACATACAGTTAAACGGCCCAGAGCTGTTATGCTCTATTATCAGCACTGATGGAGTGGCTCTCATGCAAACAGATTACTTTGTCGTAAAAAACTGTTGTATAAAAAAGATGATTTCTCTATTGGATTACTGTATAAAACCTGCATCTTCAGCAAAGACATTCACAATTTATCCTACAACAAAAACTGAAATATGATTGTTGAAATATGAACTACTTGTAACTCTGTTGTTACAAAATTTGTGTGTGTGTGTAATAAGCAGGGAAATTTATTTATTTATTATATATAATTTATTTATAATATGTTAAATTATGTTAGTTACGTTCTGCATGTGATCAGCGGCGAATGAGTATAAATGCTAAGAGCCACAGCATGACCTTTGCTCTTGTTATGTGTGATATGTGTATGTCGTGAACCCCCTTGGCCTGGATACTGTTAAAAGCCAAGGTCAGACTGCGCAGATCATATGTCTGTGCATAATAAGGGAGGGCGTGGGAACCCCAGCCAAAGCCTCTCAGTTACGGCTAACAAGAGCATCCATACGAACATACGGAATCAAGCACATGGCACGGCGGTGTGTTCAGACTCACTTCTTTTAGATTTTCACCAGTGATGGATATGTTTCCGAAAGAGTTGCGCAGGCGAACTGTCTGTGACAGCACAGGTAAGGGCCAGGTAGATATTTACTAACAAGAGATGATCCATAAGTGAACCTATAGATACCATACAGCAGATTGTAACACCCACAGCACCGGCATGCATACAGTAGTACATGAATATAGATTTATGGATTCATTTAAATAAATAGTTCCATTGTTAATACTAACATGATACAGGAATGGTCAGGGAGAAACAGTGTTTGGTGTCAGTAAGCAATGCGATTATAAAATAACGGTTTGTTCATAGATTATGAAGGAAGAATAATCAATCATTACAGAGAATTGCATAATACTGTATTGCACATTTATTAACCATTTTTAATCGCAAGTTATGCAGGTGATACATTATCTATTATGCGTGCAGATTATCGCTGCTATTTTACATAAACTTTCTAAGTATAAATTGAAGATTTAGGTTTGGATTTATAGGAAATTTGGGATTATGGATTTACATAACATAATTAAGGTAAAACTTCTATTACTTGTTACATCCATTTGTCTCATAGGTCCAGTGCATTAGACATTAGGCATGTCATGTCTCACTTTGAATGAACCTCATGATTTGTGGGGGCACGGAAGCTGTTGTAAAAGCATTGTTTATTTTCCTCTCTGTTCATTTTCCACATGGTTTTCTATTTACAGACCATGCATGCTTTTAGGAGGAAAGCTCCCTTGGGTTTAAAACTGCCACTGCTAACATACTGAATGTGTAGCGTCACTCCAGCTGGTCGGGCTTTTAATAGCACCAAACATTCATTGAGTAACTATAATGAACTAGTATTAATATATCATCTGACCTTTTACCTTTTTACATATGGTTGAGTTATATAGTCCCTGTATAAGGAATCCTAATACATAACAGTGCTAGCTGTTCTCGTTTATTACATGGCAAACTATGCAAATACACTATATTGTCAAAAGTATTTGCTCCCCTGCTTTCACATGCATATGAAGTCCAGTGGTCTGTCAAATAGGGGAAGCTCATTTTCGGCCTACATCATAAAACTGTCTATTTATTTAAAAGTAAATTCTGCCCTACGTTCCTTTTCAAGAAAATGGTCTGTGACCCTGTTGTACCAACTAGACGTCTTTTCCAGTGACTTGACCAGTGTCGTCTCAATGGCCAGCCAAATGTATGATGAAAATCAAGCAATTTCGCCAAGCAAATGTAAAGAAATAGCTTACAGCAGTTTTTATTTCGACTGAACTTCAGAAAGCCGCGATGGGACTTCAGCGATTCCTTATAGTACAAAATTGCTGTCAGTCAAAAGGAGATGCAGTCTTTCGACAGACCCTCCAATCATCACGCAGAAGCTCGGCGTCCGGGCCCGCAGCATAATCGCAGCGTTTATCCAATGACCGTCTAGTTTCAAAGCACTGAAGAAAAAAAAAAAAAACGTTCGAAGCAGCCGCGTTGAAGTCAATGGACGCTGGGCTTGAACAGGGAAATGCAGTGTGACGCTACGGGAATTTTTAGTCAATAAAATGTTAATACAATAGTACATAATTTGACCATTAATTTTGTGACATTATAGGGGAAGCTGAGCTTGAGAAACATTCCGTTCTTAATCTGTAGTGTTTAATATGATGTTGGTCTACCATGTGCTGTGAAGGCGTTCCACAAGGAATTGGAATAATTCATCCCAAAGGTGTTCTATAGGGTTACGGTCAGGGCAGTCAGGTTTTTCCTCACCAAATTCGCTCATCCATGTCTTGATGGTTAAAATTTTCCAAAATGTCTTGGTATGCTGAAGCATTAAGAGTTCCTTTCACTGGAACTAAGGGGCCGAGCCCAATTACTGAAAAACAACTCCACACCAGTTCCAACATGACTGGGTCAACATCATATTAAATCCTATGGATTAAGAATGGGATGTTGTTGAAGTTCACATGCATGTGAAGGCAGGCGAGTGAGTACTTATGACATACATGGCTGACATAATTAAGCACGAGTGCGATCTAAATGTCTCCATGTACTAAGATCATTATCTGTGTGCTGAGAAGCATGTGGCTTTGAGTGAAAAACCGACTACAACCTGAAAAACAAGTCATGCACAGCTGTGGTTACATCTAAACCCTAATCAATAAATAGGTCAAGGTGAGGTTTGCTGCAACTTTCTAAAATGTGAGAATTTCTGTGGCAGAAAAGTACGTCATAGATCCACTTAGACGCACAGAAATACCACAGACTGTCACAGTTCAGCGCAGAAGATTTAAGCACATACATGCAACTGTCACCACATGTTGATTTAGTTTTTTCTCAAACAACACTGTAGAAGCTACACGTATTTAAGCAAGTAAAGCTGCTGGAGGTCTTAATAAATTAATGCCTTATTTCACATCCACAGACATTAAGCAAAAGCACTGGGTTAATGAGGGGTTGTCGCAAAAACTCCAAGTGAGACACTCTGTTCCCTTCTTCTTGACTACACTGGTGTCTAGTCATTTGTCTCTGTTTAACTTCTGAGAGCCCCCTTCCCCCCTACCTAAACAAACAACCACTGAAAGAGGCAGACAGACAAGTCTGGAAAAAACATTACAAATCAATCAATCTATCTATCAATCTCAATCTCTCTCTCTCTCTGTCTATATATATATATATATATATATATATATATATATATATATATATATATATATATATATATATACATACACAGTACAGACCAAGAGTTTTCTTTATTGTGTTCTTTATCCCAAACAAGTCTCTTCTGCTTGTTGCCTGTCCTTAGCAGAAGTTTCCTAGCAGATATTCTACCATGAAAACCTGATTCACACAGTCTCCTCTTAACAGTTGTTCTAGAGATGTGTCTGTTGCTAGAACTCTGTGTGGCATTGACCTGCTCTCTGATCTGAGCTGCTGTTAACCTGCGATTTCTGAGGCTGGTGACTCGGATGAACTTATCCTCCACAGCCGAGGTGACTCTTGGTCTTCCTTTCTTGGGGCGGTCCGCATGTGAGCCAGTTTATTTGTAGCGCTTGATGGTAATGAAGGTCAGTCGGTCCGAAAAATTGAGAAAACTTTGAATGTGTCTCCAAGTGCAATCACAAAAACCATCAAGTAATGCTGGCTACTCATTTTTCTTTACTTAGCTGCTTTTTTTTTTGCCATAATACAAATTCAACCTCTTTGAATGAGAAGGTGTGTCCAAACTTTTGGTCTGTATATATATATATATATATATATATATATATATATATATATATATATATATATATAATATATATAAACACCTCCTTGATTTAACTAAGCAAGAGCCTTCCATTGGATAATTGGAACCTGAAATGATGGTGGTGAACCATCACCTGTGAGGACTAAATCTGGTCAGAAAACAAAATGTTTATTAGTGAATTTATTAATCAAAGCATTTCCACACTCAATAGAAAGAGAACTCACAGAACTGAGAAATAACAGCTGAGTATCAGTGAGGCTAATCATAAAAAAGGCTTCAAGAGCAAAAAAAAAATGGAACTTGGAGAATTGATAAAAGGTTTTCATCACTGATGAGTCCAGATGGGTAAGAAGTGAGGATGATTAAGTGATGAACCCATCATGCTTAGTGCCTATCGTAGAAGCCTTTGGGGGCAATGTTATGATCTGGAGTTGCTTCTGTTGATCACGTATAGTTTATGTTATGTTATGTTTCCCCTGATAGTATTGGCATATCCCAAGATGAATATGCCAGAATGTGTTGGACTTATATTTTGAAAGTCTGATTCTGAGAGCATGAGGCATCATTTTCACACACGGATTGGCCACCACAGAGTTCAGACCTTAGGCACATGAGAATGTTTGCGATGTTCTGGAAAAGTCTTTACACAGTCGTCCAAGTCTCTCATCATTAATACAAGAAGTTGGACTGAAATGATGCCAATCCATCCATATGTGCTTCAGGCAATCAGACAAGCTGTCAGAACATTGACTAACTAGCTAACTGCTAACAGCTAGCTAACAATAAAACGGTATCTACACAGTTTGGTCTAAGAACAGATTCAGTTTATTGCTATTTTTAGCCAAACTCTAAGCTAACAGGTGGCTAAGTTTAATCATACTTTTGACTTTTATGTTTTATATTTTAAAAGATATATACTGTATAACACTTTGCCACTACATTTTAGATACTGTCCTGATACTCATCATATTTTTTTCTGCTGCTATGTTAACTTTGTATCTATCGAGGCAGTTAGCATTCAACTATCAACATTAGCCCCATTCTAGCTAATGTTTGCTAGATTATCAGTAATATTTGTATCCTAAATTAATGTCTTCCACATTTCTGTAATCTTAAATTAAGAATTAAGGACATCATATCAGATAAAGTAAATTTAGGCACTTTTACTGATTTACTGAATAATAATAATAATAATAATAATAATAATAATAATAATAATAATAAGGAGGAGGAGGATAATTTGCATGAATATGTGTGATCTGCTCTCTGCAACATACAACGATCATTCAAAAACCTTGAATTAATTGAAATGTGTTAGTAGATGAACATTTCTCTTTTAGTTTAGAAGAGCCAGACTCTAGTGACTCTCAGTAAACATCTTGCAGTGTGGCCTAGGAGCACATCGTACACATGATCAAACATGATTCAAACCAGACTCCAGCTGTCTAACCTTGTTAGTGATAATAACCAGTCTGAGACCGTCTGGTCTCTTAGCCTCTTTTTTACGAAAGAGCCTTCGTGATGGTGTGTAACAGACAATCTGCTTTGTGTTGCCTTATTCATTTTGGTTGATTAAACCTTGCACTAATGCATCTAATGACTGCAAAATTTGAAGAATCTTCATAAAGGATATGGGTTACCACGGTGCTATAATTTGAATGTGGTGGGGAAAATTTTAATGGATGAACTTTCACTAATATACCAAAACAGATTTGACTAAAAGGCGGCTTGACTTGACTGTACTTGAAAACTGGACTGGTTAGCATGCTTGTGGTGTTGATGTGACTTGGTTGGGGGAGGGGATAGCTTAATCAACAAAAGCACAAAGTGACAGCAAGAAAAAAAGGCGTATAATAACACATATCCAACAGTCATTTGGTGGGTGACGCAAACAGATTTGAATAAAAGGTGGCTTGACTTGACTGCACTTGAATAAGGTGAACTGGTCAGATATGAAGCTTGCAAGACAAACAAAAACATGTACTTCATTTTGAATGTATTTGCAGCATTCGTTCGGGTTGCAGTGACATAAATTGAGCTACAAGTTTGTTTTTGGGAGATAAAGCCATCTAAATTTGTTAGAAATGATTGTGGCCAGGTACAAAGAAAGATAATAACTGCATATCTGAGTAAAAAAACAAACAAAAAAAACAATACAATTTCATCTCCTTTAATTAAAAAAAAAACAAACAAACATGTTTTTGCCTTGTATTTATGACCTTGTGACAATCTGTTATTAACAAGTTAATATCATTCAGTGGGAACTTTTTATCTTGCAATTACAAAATAATAAGACGAAACTGTGGTATCTTATAGTTGTGAGACAAAAAATCTTCATGACCATGACTGATGTCATAAACTGGACTGCTTAGCATGCCTATGGTGTTGGTGTGACTTGGGGGAGGGGCTAGTCTAATCTACAAAAGCAAAAAGTGACAGTAAGAAAAAAGGTGTATAATAACTCCTAACTACAGCTATGTGATATTATGCTGCAACCGAGAGACAGGATCCTGCATTCTGTAGATAATCTTGCTAGATATGTGGTGAAAAGAAAAGAATATATATAGGAAAAGCAGTTCTGGGCAAAACAAAACACAGAGACTTCCAATTTAAGGCCATAACTGTCTAGTTTGCATACAAATACAAATTTTTGGAGCGGTACACGGAAACAGATGCCGTTACAAAAATCGCACTCTGTGATAGATGTGATAGGGACATCTTGGAGTTTCCAGATGGTTTATGAGTCAATCCAATAGACCTTCTTTACTGCTCCTCTTATCACAGTCTCCTCCTCCTTTCCCTCCCCATACAGCCTTTCCCAAGGCAACAGTCAGATGACCTCAGAAGGCGCTGGACTCACAGGAGCTGCTTTGTGTATGGGTGTGAGACTGGCTTACTTGATGACTTTAGGCTTAGACGGAGAACAAGTTAAATGTTATATGACATGTCCACAGAAAAGACAGAACTCATGCAGACCCCCTTGCTGAAAATCTGGGTCCCTGGGGCTGGAGGCTCACTGGGCCAAAGGAGAGGCTGTGAGTGTGAACCAAAATATCTTTCGCTCTTTTCTTCTTTTCACCATGTGTTTTTGGTCTTGGTCCGCTACTTCTTTAGTGCTTAGTGGAGAATTCACATCTCCAGTAACAGACTACTGCTAAATATTTTTTTCAGTTTGTGTGATAAATTATCATGGACTAGCTGGGACAAGCAAACCGTTACTCCTTTAATTGATTGCTATGATTTCAGTTATGCTTTCAAACCACATGTTTGATTATTGTCACAAAATGGAGGGGGGGGGGGGACGCAGGACCGCATGTTGTGAGGAAGCATGGGTAATCTGTTAGCCCTGGGCAGGAACAATTCCCCATTGCTGTCTGAATGAACATTTTGTTGGGGAAGTGGGAAAGGGACATAAAGCAATACAGGCAGAATTGTTCAAAATGATATAATCCTCTTCATGGTTACTGCCTCAAGGAATTTCAACTTCCTTTAGTAGTGCTGGGCTTCCTGAATGCCTTTGTGACAATTGCCATCCCCTGCAGTGACTTTGACCTACCAAATGACCACAGGGATAAAGAGAACTGCAACACTCTGAGAGAAAAGTACAATCTGTTTTTTCATATACAGTACATCAGCGTTATCAGTCCAGTCCAGCTGTTCTGTCACACCAAAGGTCATATCTCTTCGCTGTCTAGTCTATCTAAGTTTTTTAAAAATTGTAGCCATACAGGAAATACTCTTGAGCTAGTGAGATTTCTTCCGTTCCAGAGAGAGAGAAAAACGGGTACTGCGGCATTCCACTATAGCACCCCGGGGCTGATTCCAACACCCCCCCCCCCCCAGCTCTCTTCAGTTAGCCATCAGACCATCAGAACAGAGTTTGATGGTGCTCTTAGTGATGGGGTCAACAAGGTGGAGTCCTCAGTGGGGGAATCATTGGTTGACTGTGAAAAGAAAGAAAGGGGGTGGGGTTGGGATTTATGCCTGCCTGAAGAAAACATATGAAACAAAAGAACTGGATTAGGTATAGGTTAGTGGGGTGGGATGGCCTGCTGGGAGAGTCTTCACATTGTTCTTCACTATATAGCCTTCAATTAGTAACTTCTTGAATTCTAACTGCTACCATTTGGAGTCCTGACATGAACTCTGTTTATTCAAGAGTTCTTCCAGCTTCTTAGTGAGCCATACAGTAGTTTACTATTTAGAAAACAACATGCTTTCCTTGTGGGAACAATGAGATCTGTCACTCTGTGACTCATTGACTAAGCCCATCAGATCAAACTACTACCTCAACCAATGCAATACATTTTTTAAATATTGAGAAAATACATCATGTTTTGTCATATAGCGGTTCTTTAACCAGTACAGTACATGTCTTGTCATTTAAGGAAAATACACTATTGTACTCACTATGATATTTATTTCTCCGCAGCATCGCGACCCCAGTTCACAAACTCTCCAACTATGATTGTAATGGTGGGGCTGCCTGCCAGAGGGAAGACTTATATCTCCAGGAAACTTACACGCTACCTCAACTGGATCGGAGTGCCAACTCAAGGTCATTAATCAATCTGTAACAGTGGTTTTATGGTTCATATGGTTTTGGTGTTTGAAACATGACTAATAAAAATATATGACTTGTTGTATCTGCATATCATGCAAACCATCTGCTTCCTGTAGGGCCACGTCTGGACCAGTATAAGTCGACCAAGTATAGGTCGAACCAGAATAGTACTTAGCATAAATATGCAGTGGTCAAATTGTAAAAAAAAAAAAAAATTCAAGGATGGCGGAGGGAGGCTAAACTAACCATACAAAATGATTCCAAAAGATGTCAAACTTTACATGTTATGCACTTAAACATGCAATTGTCAAAACTATCATTTGACCCTTTCCTTGGCTTTCATCTGGGGAGGATAATAAGAACAGAATAAAACTCTACATTAACATTAGTAATTAAATTATTTTATTTAATAGTATTGTAGTTTTATGACTACGTACCAGTCTTTCTGTCTCTCTCTCACACACACAAACACACACCATCAAATTAATATTATGGCATTTAAAAATCTATTTCTGACAATTTTGCACCTAAGCATGTAGGTGAAGCCTCAACATCTAATGAAAAAACAAAACCTCTTCTTTAAATTGCGGATGAAATTACACACATTGGGTAAAGAATGCGTCTTTTATAATTATTAAATTATTTTTAAAAATTATAAAATAATTATGTCAGTCATTTTGCAAACTTCTGTGTTAAACTGAATGCTTCGTTTTCATCGCGTCTCCGCTGAGAGGATTTCTGCGTATGTATCATGTCAATATGAAAGCTATATTGGAATGGTTCTCTTGGCCGTTGCGAAACAGCACGAACAATGATCATTGTGCAACGCGTTACAATATTGAATTCTGATTGGCTAATTAGCTGTTATTAGTTCGAAAAATTATCGTACGTAGAGAGTTTTACTATTTCATTTTCATGACATATTTTACATAATACGCAGCATTATTAGGGGACGGTTTTCGCCATTTTTTTCAACAGGGAGGATCCCTCCTCACATCGAGCCCTGCCCATATGAATTGGTTAGATATACCATAATAACATGAACATATCATTTGTATCATTTGCGACATATAAGAACTGAATTTAGGGGTCTCAGTGCATTTATGCATTAAGGCATAGTTCTAATTGTGGCAGAGGGGCATAAAGGATATAAAAAAGGATGACTCAATGTTGCAGCAAACTATAATGAAATCAGGCATTGTTGCAAAACTGAAGAAAACCAATTCTGAGTAGAAAACCCAAGAATATCCTAAGATTTGTATGACATTTAAAAATGTGTTTCTCTGCAGTCTTTAATTTAGGCCAGTACAGAAGAGAAGCAGTCAAGTGTTACAAAAACTACGAATTCTTCCATCCAGATAACGAAGAGGCCATGAAGATCCGCAGGTATGTCAAGAGATACTGTACATGTATATTATATATTCACTTATTAAGAGTAAATACGTTACGAATTACGCATGTAATGAATGCACTGCAATAGCTTGCGCATGGATTATTATTGTGTGGTAATGTTGCCATTTTGTTCTGTACAGGGCTTGCGTTTTAAAGGCCCTCAAGGACATTGCCATCTACTTCAATAAGGAGCATGGACAAGTAGCAGTGAGTAAGGGGGAATGCAATAGGGCTGCTCATTAAAGCACAAAAAAAAAAACTGTAGTATCATAGACTTTTATGTACATTGACCTTTACAGTGCATGCCTCAGAACTCAAAGAATACAATTGCCCACTAATATTATAGTTATACTGTGGCTACAGTACTGATATGGTAATATAAGCAAATGTAAAAAGATTTTTTTCTTTTAAGGTGTTGATATACCGGCATGGTAGCAAAGTGCTTAGCACTGTTGCCTGACACTTCCAGTGTTTGGGGAGTGAGTTTACTTCCGGTACTCCAGTTTCCTCCCACAGTTTAAAGACACTGTGTGCTTGTGCCTTATGATGGACTGGCACCCTATCCAGGCTGCACCCCTTGTGCCCTTAGTTTCCTGGGATAGATATAAAATATATGGTACTGTATAGAGGATGGATTTTGCTATGCCAATGTAGAAAATGACCTTTAAAACTATCTGCTAGTTAAAAAGGTAGAATATGGAAAATAGATTTGAATGCATATAAATATATGCAAACACAATTTAATATTCAAAATTTTCCCCAATCGCTTTCACGGTCACTATCTCAAGGGATTTTCACTTATGTGCAGAACAAGTTTGACTTAAATACCTAGGAATGTATTAAAACCGGCCTAGCAACATTTAATGAGATTGATTAATATTCAAGAATGTATAATTTTTTATATATTTTTTCCCATAAAAATGCAAAATAAGCTTGTACATATTGTATCATGTAATGTGTTTTTATGCAAGCATTGAGTCATTGGCTTTCATGAAAATAAATAAATAAATAAATACATTACATTTTCTTGCACATTATTATTTTTATCTAATCACCATCCAACAGTAAAATCAGATTTCGAGCTCCAAGGAATGTGAACGCACCCATATTTCCTCATTAGTTTTTGGTGACTAAGGGCGATCCTTTTATCATAAAATTCAGGTTGATTTTAATATCAGGTTAATATTTGCACTAACTTTGTAAGAAGCTGTGCTACAGCAAAAAAACATTTCCTAGTCATTCCATCTTCCATCTGAGTGCTTGAACAACAAAAAACATATAATGGAGCAATGAAGCTGAAGCAGTGTCTAATGAAATCACTTTACACAGGTGTTTGATGCCACAAACACCACAAAGGAGAGAAGAGAAATCATCACCAGCTTTGCCAACGAGAGAGGCTACAAGGCAGGTGCAGGGCTTCCCACACTTACATACATAATAATGAATGCTTCTCCAAGTATAAAACAAATATCATATATTCATTCTCCCAGTTCTTCAGCAGTAAATCATTTATTTTCAGGTGTTTTTTATCGAGTCGATTTGTGATGACCCAGAAATCATTGAGACAAATATAATGGTAAGGGACACTACAAGAACTTAATGTTCTCCAGTCTAATGTGACATTTAATATGAATGAAATGTTCACTGAAATCTGTTTTTGTTGGCATTAACAGGAAGTGAAACTAAGCAGCCCTGACTACGAGAACTGCGACAAAGACAAGGTGGTGGAGGATTTCCTGAAGCGCATTGAATGCTACAAGATGACTTACATTACCCTTGATAACGAAAACGACAGGTTAAAAACTTCACATGCATTTAAAAAACGAACAGATTATAGAAATCACATAATCATGATCCTCAATCAGTTCTCTTATTTTTCCACGTCCCGTCCTGTATGCATTAGGAATTTGTCCTACATTAAGATCTTCAACGTGGGCACCAGATATCTGGTGAATAAAGTGCAGGACCACATCCAGAGCCGAATCGTGTACTACCTCATGAACATCCATGTTACGCCACGCTCCATCTACCTCAGTCGGCATGGGGAGAGCGAGCTGAACCTGCTGGGCCGCATCGGAGGGGACTCTGGCCTTTCATCACAAGGCAAAAGGGTGAGACAAGATCTGCCTGAGTTTGGTGAACTCTACATGCGTCACTGATCTTGAGGAATGAATGAATGTTAGATGTTAGGTAAAATATTAAGGTTGAGCGAAAAGTTATATCACGAGGTAGCGCACCTTATGGACGTTTGTGTTAAGGTTCACCTTTAAAAAAATCCACATTAAAAGTCCAACTTAAGACATTCAACTCCCAGTAATCTGGTGTGAGGGTGGCTGGGTGGTTTAGTGGTTAGCACTGTCGCCTTGCACCTCCAGGGTCCAGGTTCAATTTCGGGCCAGGTTTGATTGTCATCTCTGTGTGCATGCAGTTTGCATGTTCTCCCCGTGCTTGGTGGGTTTCCTCGCACAGTCCAAAGATATGCACATTAGGCTGATTCCCGTTCTCAAATTGCCTGTAGTCTATGAATGAGTGTGTGTATGTGTGAGAGCCTTTCCATGGATTGGCACCCTGTCCAGGGTGTACCCCGCCTCATGCTCTAAGAGTGTCCCCTGGGATAGGTTCCAGACGCCCACGCGACCCTGAATACAGTATAACAAGGTATAGACGATGAGGGAGTGAGTGAGTATTCTGCTTGGGATGACAAATTATATGTGTTTTTGTCTTTTTCTCTTAAATCTTATCCCTGCTAGACCATCCAGGATATACTCATTCTCCTTGAAGATGTTACCAAACATATTGTCCTCGAGCATCATTATATGTACAAGCAGTAACTTGTGTCCTCATTCTTATCAGTGATTAATGTGAAAACGCAAGGGTTCGAATTCATGATATGTAGTCTGGCAACAGTTTAACACAAATTACAGTATTTGCATCAGATACATATTGTTGAGTTTTGTCAATGATAAGTATATGATTAGCCAAACACTGGTCCAAACCAACCATTATATAAGATTTCTACACTATTTATAAGGACTGGGCCTCTTTACTAAGAGCCGAGCATAAAGAATTGCTCCAGAATTCTCAGAAAAATTCCCTGGAAGTGTCCTAATTGCTTGTGAGGAAATAGTGTTCAGGCAGATATGTGTGTGGAGGAGAGATGGTTTGGTAACACTGAATAATACACAGAGCTCTATGTAAAGATAAAAATGGAATACTTCTTGAAACAGATCTTGTGCGGTATACAACTGGTTCACCAATGAACGTTGCTGTTTCTATAGAACTTAAGTTGATTGCTACTATTTTTTAGGAACAAAGTAGGGCAAAGATACAGCTTTGCATCCATAATGATTTTGTTGAGTTTGTTTGCTCTAACATCACCACAGATCATGCACAGATTCATAGATTTCCCAACAACGCAGCAGGAGATCAATGAAAAATATGCTGCGTTCATGGGCATCGCTGGGTTCCATGGAATTAACTGAAAACATCATCACAGCAAAAATACCATTGCTTTATATGAGGGGCAGAGGTAGCTTGAAGGTCCCAGTTTCAGACCCCACCCTATCAAGCTACCACTGTTGGGCCCTTGAGCAAGACCCTTAACCCTCAACTGCTCAGATGCATAATGAGATAAAGCCACTCTAGATAAGGGCATCACAATTGTTTTTTAGATTCTTTGTTGTGAGTTGAAATTTCATTCGAGCATTCATTCGTCACTTCATTCCAACACTTTCATTCCAGTACCAGGGACTGACAGGCAGCATTGATGGTTTCACAAAAACTGCCTTTAGAGGTAAGAGTAGGGCAGAATTTTCCTTTAATTATTTCTTTACTTTTTACTACCTCCTCCGCAAGCAAAAACGCTTTCATCTTCTCTCCAGTCAGGGTTTCTTTTTGAAGTCATTTTTTATCAGATTATGACGGTCCTACACAGCTCAATTATAGGAGCTTGAAACAGTTGTGAGTGGAGCAATCTGATTAGGATAACATCACGCAGCCGAGTCACGCATCTCTAATGTTTGTCTGCGTGTATAAAGCTTTCATACAACTCAACATTTAGATTTTCCACAGATTAGAACTACAAAAAAACCCCCAAAAAACCCTCAAAATTACAACATACTATAATGTGTTGCCTACTTTGCGGCTCTCATTGTCGTAAACAGTGATGTCATGCGCTTTACTAGGGGCAGTCCTACTCCTCACTGGAAATTAGATAAGGAAGCTTATGGAAATATAATAGTGCCAAAATTCCTCAAAGCGAAATAGCAGGTTGAATGACATGAACTGAAAAAAAAAAAACTTTACAATAAACGTTGCAATAAAAATGTTTGAATTGTTTTGCATTGCAGTTTGATCTGAATTGAAAAAAAAAAAATCCTTAGAGCATTTACAATGTTTGAAATGTTTGCCACTACAATTTATTGTGGTTGCATATTTCAAATGAAAATGTAATTCAAGCATTTAAAATTCAAAGCAAAAATAGTTAAGTTACTAAATTGCAGTTAAAAAAAGTGTTCAAGTGTTAAAAGTACAATCGTCTTAAAAATTCAGGTCGACAAAACTCAGGTCGCTAAAATTCAGGTCACTAAAATTCAGGTCTTCTGAGAAGTAGACTGCACAGGGAGCAGGAAGCACACTTTACATTACACTGTGGCATGGACAGCAACAATCGTGCTCTTCGCCACTGCTCTTTTGTCAAGACCTGAATTTTAGCGACCTGGATTTTAGCGACCTGGATTTTAGCGACCTGGATTAGTAAGACTGAAAAATAATTAAGATTGTAGTTTTAACACTTTTTTAAAAAAAATTAACTGCAATTTAGTAACTTGAATATTTTTTAAATTCAAACATTTTTATTGCAAGAAGTTTTTTTTTTTCAGTTCATGTAATTCAAACTGCTATTTTGCTTCGAGGAATTTTGGCACTATTATACTTCCATAGAAGCTTTATAAATAACTTTTCTAATAATCGTAGGATTTTAGGATTGATTCAGATGAAAATGCCAAATGTATGTTGCGCCTTAAGCATCCCACCTTTCCTGTACTTGATGTGTTTGTAACCATCCTCAAAAGTCTTCCTTTTCCTTTAGCTGTAGGTACTACAGAGGTCCAGAAAGAATATGCAGTAAAAAATGCTTGTGATCTCAGGAAAAAAAAAAAGTTGTTATCTTGAGATCAAAACTATTTTTTATTTCTTGACTTTACATATGGCTGCATATGTATATGGCCCAGAGGTGTGTGTTATGCCTTTGGATGGATGGATGGGTGGATATATAGTCAATTGGTCAATATCGCAATATTAAATAATAAAAAAGATAATAACAATAAAATGTTTAATGGTGAGAATATAAATGTTGTGGAACTAAATGTGTTTCTTATAACTTACAATAGACACAAATGTTTCTAAAGAAAGTTGTGTTAAATTATATTTATTATTGTTACATTAATGCAAATGCATTAAGTTATTGATCTGAAACATGTGCATACGTTCTTATACAGTTAAATGTTTTATTTGACTTTACATGCACATTTGTTATAATTGGCATCCCTATTGTATAATATTCCCAAAATAAGCCACTAACACACTCAAGCTTGGCTATGAATCACTTAACTCAACTCTATACCACCATCTGCTGGGGAAAATAAGTCATCTTTAGAAGACACCCATAGCATCAAAAGCACCTTTAGATCCATCTCATGTGAAGCGTGAAGTATCATAATGGAGCTGGTTTAGTAAAGCCTAAACTACTCTTCTTTGTTTGTCAGTATGCAAGTGCTCTTTCAGGGTTCATCAGAAATCAGTCCATAAAGGACCTCAAGGTGTGGACGAGTCACTTGAAAAGGACCATACAGACGGCTGAAGCTCTGGGTGTCACTTACGAGCAGTGGAAAGCTCTGAATGAGATCGATGCTGTAAGATAGTATGCCATGTAAACACTAATTACAGCAGATCTATCAGAAGTACATGTGGTATGATGTCAAAATCTCATTTAAGGGTGTGTGTGAGGAGATGACTTATGAAGAGATCCAGGAGAACTTCCCAGAGGAGTTTGCGATGAGAGATCAAGACAAGTATCGCTACAGATATCCTAAAGGAGAGGTAAGATCCACATCTGTTTTTTTAAGTCTCAAAATAGTACTGTTTTTTTTTTCTAATGCTGCAATGCAAGATTTCTTTCATAAATCTTTCATAAATCCTTATGCCCATTGGTGCATGATTGTACTCTCCCAAGTGTACGAGGCAGATTTTTGTATTTGTATTTAAAACTTACATTAATAATACATTAATACATTACATTAATAATAATACTAAATTATAATATTATTTTCATATAACAGCATCTAAAATGTTATTGTGTCTGTAGCAACAAGTTGCACAATTATATCTATCATCTACCTTGACAGAATTATATGTTGAAGTTTTCTGTGAGGAGACATTTCTAGTAGGAGTCTCCAGTGCCAGTACTTTGTAACAGCTAAAGCAGATCTAAACAGATCTAAAGCTAAAAAGAAGGTTATGGTTGGGTGTCAATGTACATTAGCTCCTGTAGAGAATCCATATGCTCTACATAACAATAAAAATAACACAACTGAGTGTTATGTTAACTAGAATTTAGTTAGAATGTTATTGTGTTAATGTTAATGGCTCAGTGTATGTGTAAAAATAAAAAATTAAAATTACTAGAATTAATAAAAAGGCCTAAATTCACATTTATATAATTAATTTATATTTTAATTACTTATTTAAAATGCCATTTTAAAAATAAATAAGTAAGTAAATAAATAAATAAATAAATAAATAAATACAGAGATGGTATGGACCATCTATTGGTGAGTTGCCAACATAAGAGGCTAATATGTTATTTTAAAATCCTGTTCACCTTTTTTTTTTCTCTGTGTGTTGCACAGTCTTACGAAGACTTGGTACATCGTCTGGAGCCGGTCATCATGGAGCTGGAAAGACAGGAGAATGTCCTGGTCATCTGCCATCAGGCAATCATGCGTTGTCTGCTGGCTTACTTCCTAGACAAAAGCGCAGGTTAGAAACAAAAACCAGGCATTCAGAATTCATGACTCTGCAACTCTCTTAGAATTTCAGAATCTATGATGGCAAATTTGTGTATTCGGTTTCCCCACAGAGGAACTTCCGTACCTTAAATGTCCTCTCCATACTGTACTCAAACTAACACCTGTGGCCTACGGTCAGTATCAGAAGCCATGCTTTATATTATTTTATAATAAGCCTAGGTGATTTATTAATTCATTTATTTATTTCTACTTGCATATAGGATGCAAAGTGGAATCTATTTACCTTAACATCCAAGCAGTCAACACACACAGAGAAAAACCTGCGGTAATCACCCACATGCATAACAGAATAAACATAACATATACAATTGACAGAGCAGAATTATTTCTGAATATGTTTATAAAACATATATGTTCATGTATATATATTTTATTTGTTGTTTCTCAGAACGTTGATGTGACAAGACGGCCAGAAGAAGCACTTCGCACTGTTCCAGAACATTTTTAACACTGTCTGATGCAACACAGCCAATGTTAGTGCATCATTACAGATACTTCTTTTCTTTTCGAGCTCTTTCAATGACGAAGGAAAAATAAACACAATATTTCTCCTGATTGTGTCTGAAATTTTCTACTTAAAATATAGTGCTGTTATATAAAAGCAATATATTGTAGTACTGAACATTAGCAAAGCCATGAATTCATTTTTTTTTGTTTTTTTTGGAAGTGATACTGCTTTGGAGAGAGTTTCTTTTTAAAAAATATGGTAGGTGGGAAAGGGAAAGAGAGAGAGAGACATCAGGACCTCGGACAGCAACCAAACAAATATTCATTTGTGATATATATATATATACAGTTCAACAATCTGACCAGAGCTAACACACCTTTCTATTTCAAGTGTTTTCACTAAATCCCTATAGTTCAACCACAAGCAAAGATGATTAAGGTTATCTAAATAAATACTCTGGTACAGAGTAAAATACTTCAGTCAGGTTGAAATAGGAAAGGGCTAGCGAGGAAGTATTGTGATTAGTGAAGTATATGAAATTTAATATGAAACTCTGCTATTACTATAATTTCTGTAATAAATAAATGTTAAAATGCAGTATTGTCCATACTAGAATATACTGCTTGGCCAAAAAAAAAAAAAAAAAAAAACTACTACCCACACAATTTGGTGGAAGGTTCGTTTGTGAGAAAGAACCATTTTATTACAATTTATCTTAGACCTGACCAACTGAAGCAACCCCAGAGCGTAACACTGGCACAGTGGGCACTATGGGTGCATTGCTTCATCTGCTTTCCTTCTTACCCTGATATGGAGCCCATCACTCTGTAATACGGTCAGGCCGGAGCACGTGACCTTTTTCTATTGCTCAACATTACATCCAAATTGATGCATTTTTCTGATTAGTTGTTTTTCTTATGATCACAAAAGCCAATTTTGTGAGCTTTTGTCACAATGTGTACAGTATGTGGAAATGCTCTTACTCTGACAATTTGTCACGTTTTTTTTTTCTGACTTCAGTCAGTTAAAAGATTTCTTTGGTTGATATCAGCCAGTAAAAATGCTGATTTTTATTTTTATTTTTGGCTAGGTAGCACATGTTAGAATGAGGTAATTGGAAAAAGATGAATTTATTCGAAATTCAGATATCACCATGCGTACACATTCTGAAATGTAGCTGAAACTTAGCATGCCTGTATATTTTTGGCTTGTGGGAAGAAACCAGAGCACCCAGAGAAACCCTGGGCAAGCATGTGGAGCATGCAAGCATGCAAAAACTCTTCACCATAGGCCAAGAGCAAGGGAGGAGGTGGGATTCTGGAGCTGTGAGATGACATTTCTGTTTTGCCGCTGACCTGTTATTGATATTTATTGATGCCATATAAAAGGTAAAGTAACTCCTGTTCTAAATGTAGCACTGAGGAAGAAGAAAATCATGTCTTTAGAATTATAGCATAAGGTATGAAATGTTGATATATTAATGTTTGGTTTTCATTCTATTTATTATTTATTTAAGAAAAGCTGAGATAAATCAGGGAGACATTCATGGGTTAACCATGTGAGGATACGTGGGGCCTCCAAGCGATGGCAGGACTGCGCGAAATTTCCAGCCGAGAGCTGTACTTGAACCTGCGCCAGTAAACACCCCCTCGGCTGCTCTATATGTAGCCTTCCCACAGGTACGAGTCCGCACCACAGTCCCGCTCTCGCGCGCGCACAGACCTGGATGACTTGTGGAAGGACAGGGGAGGGATTTACGCACCGAGAACACAGAAAAACGCACAGCTTTTTTTGTCACGCGATGCTTCATCTGGGGGCCGCATAAAGCTGACGGAGGCTGAAGTGAGACGGTCGATTAATTGAAGATGATTGGGAGTGTGCACGAGATCGCGGTGAGGCTGCTCGTGGTCGCGGTGTGCGTTGGAGGAGCGGCGGAGTGCAGCGCGCGTGCGGAGGCACGGGGAGCCGCTTTCACAGTGAGTGTGTGTGTGTGTGTGTGAGAGAGAGATAATCTCAGATTATGTGTCGAGATTCCAATTCTGTCTTTTTGACTTGTTGTGAGTTGTTAGAACGCCTACCTACAGTATGTCTTTCCGTTTGCGTCTTCCCATTTAACAGCTGTTTGTTTGTCAAACCATTTAGTTAATCCGAATTCTGAAACAAAGGTCAAGTATGTATAGTAAAAGAGCTTTTCATGAGCTCTTCTCTTTACCTACCAAGTGTAAGTGGGAGTTAGATTTTCTTAGCAGGCTCTTTGAACCCTGTCTGATAGAGGAACATCTGCTGTCAGGATTTATAGCAAATAGGAAAGAAAAAAAAAATTCTTGACTTGAGAAGAGATCTTAGTGATATTCGTTTTTTAGTTCCCCATATCATACCTGTGTGCAAGGAGATCCCATGCAGGTGTGATCCCATTCAGGAACTTTTTTTTGTTTTTTGGGGTTTAGACATATATTGAAGCGAATGCTACAACTGAACATATACCGTAGTACTGTAGATACACATCTTTATAAGAACCTTCTACTGTCATTATTGTAGAGCAGTTTATTAAGGCTGTGACAAACCACCCTAAATCAGCCCCAATCCTAGCCTTAGTTGCCGAATTAAATCCTTTTGGCTTTTTTTGTTTGTTTGTTTGTTGTCGTTGTTGTTAAATAAATGCTGTAGTTTTATTGTTCTTAAAAATGTGGATTCACCAGATATCTTCAAAAAGGACTTCATTGTCAGATGTTTCGATCCTTGTGGTGATTTGATTCCCACCAAGATATATAAACATTAGAACATCAGCCACACACATACAGTACAGATATATACAGTACACTAAAATTGTGCCAAATCATTCATGTAACTACAAAAGAAAAATGTGACAAAACCTCACCTCAGTGTAGTGCTAAAAATTTACTTGAATGTATATTTTCAGCCCTTTACATGGCTTTTTAAAAATTCTTTTTTTTTTTACATTAGGTCTATAGTGTATATAAGGTATACAGCACACTGAACCATTCATAAGCGTTTGAGGACTGTTCATTTTCATTTGCATTCCAATTAAGTGATGTATGAGTTGTTTCCAGGTTATTTGACTTTTCCGTATTTACGTGCACAAATACAGCCAAGGCACACACAGAGTGTTTTCCCATTTTCCCTATTCATGTTGTATTTCCTGGATTCCTTCTTTAAAAGGATATACGGTAATACACTCACACAGTAATCGTCTATGTGCATAATTAACATGTCGTCTGTGTACAGTACTGATATTTACCTCAATTTGCGCCGCTTTCATGAATGGCTTTGATTCAGTCTATTTTAATACAACCTTGAGCCCCAACCACGTCTCATACGATGGCGTCGCTGTGATGGAGCGAAGAGAGGGGCAGCGAACAGGGGTGTTTTCATTGGTTCATTAGTTTATTGCTGTGTCTTATTTATTTATTATTTATCCAGTTTTAAGGTAAAATTGTTTTATATGTTACTAACCACACTTCAGCTTGTGGGCAAACCCTCATTGGTCATGCTTGTTTTAGAGTCAGGTAATTCATACTTGTGCCAAACACCAGTCTAAACAAAAAGGCAGGACTCTATAATTTGTGTCTACGGTATGTGGCATAAACATTCAAAGAACAAGATTTTGTCACACACCCTTGGCTGCAGACTCTGGGAGAAAAAAAAAATCTATTTGAAATTCAATCTAACATTATTTACTGATTACTGATATATAAGTAAAATTAGTGATCTAACTCTAACAGTTATTCTGTGGTGTTGCTTCTGTTCTAGAGATTAAAGCGTCAGAGCAATGCAGCGAAACCTGTAGTAAGTACACAATACCACGATTATATCACCTAAAGGATTTTATCATGTTAATCACAATTTCTGCCAATGTTTTTCAATGGGCCAATAATATCAGCACTGGCACTACTAAAAATATGCTAAACTATGTTTCATTTTTCAAATAATTTGCATGCATTCGTCCTGCCAAAGGTTTTGGTCTAATAATAATTTTATGTGGAATCGTTCCATCTGCTACGTCATTTGTCTCACTCAAGATATTTAAGTGTGTGATGGTAATAGGTACATGTTTGATTTTCTCCTTTTCTCGCTTGTTACTCTTAACTCTTGTTACACCTCTTACTCATGTATCTGCCATAAATAGAGTTTCAAGAGAATTCAGGAGAAAGGTCACAGCTATTGATTTAACGTTTTCCTAGTAAACTTCTTATACATTCCCATTCACTACTGGCTATACCGTTTCCACAGTCATCACTCCCAAGTTGCCTGTAATCACAGGAATACAGTCTTACAACTGCACATTTATAATATTTGACGGTACTAAATCTTGAGGTACGCCTCTTTTTTTTTTTTTTTTTAAGAAATGAAACTGTACAAAAGTCTTGAGTCCCCCACATTTCTTAATATTAGATTCAATTATGAAGGTTAAAATGAAAAATAATGATACATGAAAAAACAAATGAAAAAATCTTTTACAGCCTGTTGCTGTATGTGCGTTAGGCACAAAGTGTCTAAAGAAACAATTTAAACACTGGTTGTTTATGTAACAAACTCAGCAGCAACCTCATTTCCCCTCTCATCTGTTCCAACCACTCAGCATTCAGCATCACCAGTATACTAATCGTCTATCATCATCTGCACCTGCTTCTCACTGGATTGTGCCTTAAGTCAGATGTTTTTTTTTAATGCTTGAATGATTTATTTATTTATTTACTTACTTATTTCTCTGATATTGCTCAGATACAGGGACTGGACAGAAAATGAGAGCCAACAACTTGCTAAAAATAAGAGCCCTTCAGGAAACCTTCCTTAATACAATACATTAATGGTGGAAAATTTGGCTCTTTGGAAGCAAAATATGAAGAAATGATGGGTGGCTCAAGACCGGTCTATGATTGGTACAGCATGGAAAATAGGGGTGTGCCTTTTCTTAGAACATTTCTTAAGAATTTCAATTATATTCATGAAGGCTTTCATTTTTTTTTCCTATGCATAAAAACAGTCTAGCAAGTCAGATTTACGTAATACTTAAGTATGTTTTTCCACTAAATATGTCCAACAACCACCTACTTTCCTCAAAGTACCCGTTTGACTCAGATTGCAGATGAACAACCACAGCAATTTAGATTAACCCAACTTGCAAGGACAACTCATTTACTCATGTAAATGCTTTTATCAGAATTGTAGAGCACTGTAATGACTGGGCGCCTTTAAATTCCATTCAAGTGACTACATCTTGCTTTTTAAAAAATAAAAAAGAAAAAAGAAATCACTGTGATACAGTGTTAAAAATTTACTTTCAGATTGCAACCTTCATATCCTGTGGGTAGATAAGACCGGATAATGATCAAAAATGACCTTTTTTGAAAAAAAAAAAGACCTGCTTCAAAATATAAAGTTCGAGAATAGGATAAAAAGGACATATATATTATATAAAACACTTTTATAATTGTCTTAAATAATGTTCTGGTGACTTATTGTTGTGCACAGTTCCAATATCATATCCTTTAAATTTCAATATCTATGATGCTCTAGTTGAAGATCACAGATTACCATGTGCGATGCAGCGTCATCTCCCGCTACGCTCTCACCACAGTAGAGAGTACAGTGTGGAACCAGCTCCATTTTACCAAAGAGGCAGCATTTGAGGTCGACCTGCCTCCATCAGCCTTCATCTCCAACTTTACCATGTGAGTTAGAAATGCTACTATTGTACTATTGTACTATCATGTTCTTGTATGCAGTGCACAATTTAAAATGAATTGTTGAACAACAAAATACTGAACTAAAAAAAAAAGTTAAGGAAACGGCCAAACCTATGGGCGGCATAGTGGTTACCACCTCCAGGGTCGATGTTCATGTTACGGGTCTGTGTGCATGGAGTTTGCATGTTCTTCCTTTGCTTTGAGGGTTTCCTTTGGGTACTCCGGTTTTTCCTACAGTCCAAAAACCTACAGTCCATTTAACATTATTAAATGATAACATATCATTTAATTTAATCATTTAATCGAAATTATATTATAAGGATTTAAATGGCTCATAAAGTACATAGCTAAATTAAGTGATGAAATATTTCTGACTCATTCCTCATAAAACTGTTTTTGTACACAGCACAAGAAAGATTCTCTTAGGGAAAGTTTAAAAATGACTCTTAAACCAGTAAGCGGTCTACTCCCGAAATAAAACATCAGAGAAGTTCTCTCTAAGCACCGCTGAATGAAAGAAAACACGTTTGTATATGACTAACAGGTCTGAAAACCACTTTTCCTTTAAAAAGATTCCTCAGGGTAAACAAGATGCCCTCAAATGATAAAATGGCAGGCTGGCAACATGCACAGCCAGGAGCTGAATTTGGGGGTGGAAGTGGTTTACTAATCGAGAACCTTTAAGGTAGATGAATAGTGGGCTTTGTAGCAAGAAGTCAGAGAGCTAACAGAGAAAATGCCATGAGCTAGCAATGTGTCTCCGCCTCCTTTTGCTCACTGGTGTTTACTAAGGCACGCAGCCAAGGAATACACCCTCACATATCGTTACGTGTACGCAAACACGTTCATTACACATGCACATACAATACACCTACACATGTATACAGTTCCCAGAAACAGTTCCAGTGGTTGAACACTTCTTGTATGAATCAAGCATGCCCGCATTTGCACATAAAGCTGCACAAACACAAAACTATACATACAAATGCTGATACGTGTCTTTGGAAAAGTGACGTTATGCGTGTTATAACTGAGAGCTTTGTGTTCAGTATCTTACTCTGCCATAAACAGCTATTCCAGATCTCTCGCTGGCTCACACAGCAGACATACTGTTGCAAGTTTTCCACTGGCCATTAAACTCCCCTTTCAATATTGCTCTGTCTGAGACAAGGCCTGTTTCAACGCTGCCTGTTTATGTTGGTGGGTTTGATAATTCTTTATTTAAATATGTTTAGGTAAAGGGGTCAGATTTATATTTACTGTACGTTCTTTGCTTCTTTGCACCAGCTTAATTTGGATGCACAGTGTGTTAAACTGGAGTAAGCAGGAGAGAAAAGATTATAGGGGAATGGAGATATAACATAACACAGCATAACATAAGGTAGATGTGTAACATAATGGCACTATCTTTACCTGTGTAAGTTTAGTGCTCGAAATATCTGTAGCTGTACCACTGTGTCTGGATTTAAAATTTAAGTGGACTTGACCAAAACCAGACAATTGTTGTGTTTTTTTTTTTTTTTTTTTTAAAGAGGTGCTGTAGAAATGGCAACAGTTCCAACATGTTTTTCATATTTCCTCAATCTCAGCTGCATAACTTCTCTTAACAAGAAAAGCATTTTTCACTAATCAAGTTACACCACATGTCTTTGGATTGATGGATTAAACCGGGGGACCCAGAGGAAACCCTCCAAGTACTGGAAGAACAAGCAAATTCCATGTACACAGGACTGGAGGCAGGGTTCGGCCCCCTAACCATGAAGCACCAGTGCTAACCACCAAGCAACACATTCTAACTGATTGATTTGGTTCTAATTCCTAAAATAAAAACCAAAGTATAGTCTTATTTAGATCATCAAGGCAGTTACTAGGGATTCATGTTAATACACAACACACAAATATTCTTTATGTCAATAAATTTATCTCAAGGTTTTGACATGACTATTTGCTTTTATTAGTTTTCACCTTTTACCCTTTTTCCCCCTCTTTCTTTCTTGTGAATGACACCTTAGCACCTCTAACGGTAAAGTCCATGTGGCCGAAGTGAAGGAGAGAGCTGCTGCCAGGAAGATCTACGATGATGCCAAGAAGCAAGGGAAAACAACAGGACTTGTTGCCACCAAGTCAGTCCAAAAGTGTATTTGATACCTCATCTGCTGGGATTACGCCATGTTTCTTTTGGCATTGACTGAGTGAGCAGACATTCACTTGAAAATGCTATAGGCCATATTTCTATTTTCAAATTTTTGTTCAAGGGGAAATCAGGGGTGTCAAACATACAGCCCATGGCACGCAAAAAAGTTTTTATCTGACTAATCAAATTAATTAATTCAGTGCTCAGAATTTAAATAAGTCTGTAGACTTTAACTGAATGTAAAAATCTGACAAAATAGTGAGTCTCTAGGGATTGAAACAGAGCAATCAATGCCGGAGCATCTCACCTACTGACAAAATGTGCTGATGATTTGAACACGCAAATCTAATATAGGGTGTTCACACAAAGGGGGCGAATACTTATGCAAACAACAATGCATTTGTAAATATTTTGGCAAGCTATAATGGTTTCCCCACCTTCAACATAATGTCTGGGATAAAGCCTTGAGCCAGTGGACTACTTTCCAAGCTTTTTGGGATTTTGTGTGTTTTGGGACTTTTATGCTGAAACTTGTCCTGGGCTTCAGTTCCCAGCATACACTGCACCAGAGCCATCTTTTAAAAAAATATTTTTTTTACCAGAGCCATCTTGTCTTAATTGTATTAGTTTATATCTTGTTAATTTTGGTTAGCTTGCCTATTTATAGTCCCTGTGTCAGTTGGTCATTGTCTTGAATCTGTTTTGTTCATCACCCTGTCTGTTGTTTGACTTGTTTCTTACTGCCTTGTTTGCTTCTGTCCAGTTTATAATTCTCTGGTAATTTTTTAACAGCTGCACTTATGCCATGTCTGTGAATCATTTCATGACAGAATGCAAGTCCAGAACCAGCAGACAAACAAGTTTAAATAGGCAATCTAATTAAACTTAAAGGGGTACAGGTGAATAAGATTAAGCATGCTAGCTGTGGTGCAGTGTATGCTGGCAACTGAACTCCAAGATTTCAAAATAAAAGTCAATTTAGGCAGATGCCCTTATCCAGAGCGACTTAGATTGTCGACTTACAACGCCTTAACCACTGAGCTACCCCTAAACCCCCTGAACAGTAGTAGTCCATAGGGTCAGAGCACCTTTCAACGGTTTAATAATAATAATAATAATAATAATAATAATAGTAGTAGTAGTAGTAGTAGTAGTAGTTGTAGTTAAAAATTCTTTTTTTTTTTTTATTGAACCCAGTTAAAAATGGGATGAAGCGGATTGTGTAATACCTAAAATGAGTTTGACACTCCTGGTTCAACGCAACAGTCCATCAATGTTTTCTTATTGACTCTTTTGCAGAGCAGTATGCATTTCATATTAGCTTCAATTATGATATGATATATAAGCATTATTCATGAATGAGACTGTGTTAATAGTGCCATACATTTGCTAAGATGTACATGCCTTACTGTTTTAGTCCTCTGTTCCTTTGGTTTATAGGGAGCGGGAGATTGAAAAGTTTCGGGTGGCTGTCAGTGTACCTCCTGGTGTCCAAATGCACTTTTCCCTGATGTACGAGGAGCTGTTGACACGACGGCTGGGGCACTATGAGCTGGCGTTGGGCCTGAGACCTGGCCAACCCGTGCAGAATCTCTCTGTGGATGTTAGTATAGTGGAGAGGACTGGAATCAGCTTGCTTAAAGTGTTACCTCTTAGGACCAGTCGTCTCCTCACCAGCGCTGACCAAGGTAGAAGTTAAAGATAAATCCATAATCACAAAGGCTTCACCACTGCACTTTCATTGTGTAATGTGCTATTTTAATAACTTCTACATCTGTGCTCCCAGTTTGTTAGAAGATATACCTCCCTCTATGTTCCAGCCAAGGAGGCTGTTAGGCTTTTTTATTCCCTGATTCTTAGCTTTTATTGAGGCAGGTAAATAGACTTTAACGATATTACTATGCTAATGCTCATAAACTGTGTTCTTGCTTGCAGCAGAGACTGAAGCACCCCCCTCCACTCACGTGCACCAGAACCTACACTGTGCTCACATTCATTACAACCCCAGCCTGCAGCAGCAGAGGACCATCTCCCCCAAAGGCATCAATGCCGACTTTGTCCTCCAGTATGATGTAGAGCAAAAAGATTTCATGGGAGACATTCAGGTTATAACATACATAGAGCAACTCTTCCTAATATGCCGATAAGCGGTTTTCACATTTGGTTCCTTTGCTTCTTCTTTTTCAGGTACACAATGGCTTCTTTGTTCATTACTTTTCCCCTCGGGACCTGCCGGTAGTTTCTAAAAATATCATCTTCGTCGTTGATATCAGTGGTTCCATGATCGGGACAAAGATCAAACAGGTGTCATTAAGGTGTTATCTTTTCAATTATGAAAATGTGATTAAATTCAGCATAAAATTCCTGGCCACTAACTAGGTATCTTCCATCTTTTTCCTATGCCCAGACTAAGGCAGCAATATCTACAATCCTGGGTGACCTACGTGAGGGTGACTACTTCAACCTCATTACATTTTCTGATAAAGTTCAGATCTGGAAGGAAGGACGCACTGTGCTCGCCACAAAGCAGAACATACGTGATGCACGGGAATTTGTCAAAAAAATCGCTGCAGATGGTTGTATGTGTCTATCAGGGTCCCTACAAATGTCCATAATGTCATATACAGTATTTGTCTATAAATGTATAGACCAACTTTTTCTCCCTACATTTCTTCCTCTCCAGGGACAAACATCAATGCAGCTCTTCTCTCAGCAGCACAGCTGATCAACTCCTCATCTCCAGATAGCCATTTGTCGTCACCACGACGAGTTCCCATGATCATCTTTCTGACTGACGGAGAGGCTACAATTGGAGTGACTGCACAAGAAGCCATTCTGCATAATGCCCATAGTGCACTGGGTTCAGTCTCTCTGTTTGCCCTGGCATTCGGAGACGACGCAGATTTTCCTCTACTGAAACGGCTGGCTTTGGAGAACCATGGTATAGCACGGATGGTATGCAGCCATAAATTCTTGTTTTCTGTAATACACAGGACATAGTTTAAGTACTTTTATGTTTAATGTTTAAATATGATGAAGAAGAGGTACTTCAAGAGTCGTTAAGATTAAAATCAAATAATCAGCAAATGGCCAATGAATTGTCCTTGTACTTCCTTCAGGTATATGAGGATGCTGATGCTGCACTCCAGTTAAAGGGTTTCTACGATGAAGTAGCAAGTCCTCTACTGTCAGATATCCAGCTTTCCTACCTTGACAACCAAGCTTATGAAGTCACAGGTGCCCTTTTCCCCAACTATTTCCAAGGCTCTGAGCTGATAGTCACAGGAAAGATTAAGACGGACAGTCAGGATCTTAAAGTTTCATTGACAGCAAATGGCTCAAAGAAGAAGGTTAAGGTAGAGAATAAGTTTGTACTGCCCAAGCTTGAAGTAAATGAGACTATAGCATCATTGGGTTGTACCATGGAACTGCATAGAATCGGCAACTTTGTGCACCGCCTTTGGGCGTATTACACTATCAAGGAACTTTTGATGGCTAAGCTTAACAGCTCAGATCCACTCGTACAACGCTTGCTAGGAGAGAAAGCAACCAACCTTTCACTGAAATATAATTTTGTTACTCCAGTTACCTCTTTGGTTGTGGTTAAACCAGATATTGAAGAGCCAAATCCAACCACTGTTTCTACAACAACGACTACACCCAAGCCTGTCACTACCACTGCACCAATTGTGACAACCACACCTACACAAACGTCAAGTACCTCAAAAATTACTTCTACCACCGAACCCTTAATAAAAAAGCCAAGCAAACCTTTAAAACCCAATAAAACGTCTCTCACCAAGCCCTTACGGCCAGACCTGCCTCTTCCTAGACATCCAGTAAATACTCCTCCAGACCTAAATGTGGCAGCCTCATTGCCTAAGAGAACCACGACTTCACCACGAAATGCATCCAAGACCACGTCTGCCCCTCTCTTGAGCAAAGCTCCCACTGTTCCCACCAGCACAATGAGAACTGATGCTCCCACTTTCCTTCCACTCAGTTCAGTTTCAGTGCCCAATGTGGCTGAAACCATAACACCACCCAGCTCAGGAAACCATCAAGTCTTGCCTATGGAGAAACCCACATTTTTATCAGACACTGACAGTTTTGCCACACCTGATGTTCCTGCATTGCAGCCAGATTTTCAGGACGTCCCGTCTCCAAATGCCTCATCCAAAGATCCTGATCAGGAAATAAGCATCTCTACTCTTCTGGCTGCCTCATTTGCCCCTATGCCAGGGATGACAGATGCACCAAGTCTGTGGGAAGCTACTGGTGTTTTAGGTAAATCAAATATGATATACTTCTGTTGTACTAAATGTTTGGTAGCTGTCATGAAGCAAAAACAGTAGTCTGTAAAGACAAGCATTTTATTGAAGTCCAAATAACCAGACATCTACATGGTCTAGTGGGCAACTGAACTTGGGCTTACAAAATAGATCATAAAAATGATGGTTCACAAAATAGACCATAAAAACTTGTGTCATTGGGATATATTTCGTAAAAGATATGATTCTGTACGCACTTTACTTTTTGGGGGGAATTAATTCCAGTTACGTGCTATAAATAAGATCCTGCCTTGGAATATTTTGAAACTAGCCCAACCTTGTTTAAAATATTGTGATCTTGGCAAATCGGTTTCCTTGGCAACCATGGCGGCAGCATGATACTTGTCCCAGTAGGCCTTTATTACTGTTTGTCGCAGGTCCCATAGTTCATTACTTCAAAAATAAATATCAGACGCAGCCGGCACTGCAGAGAAAGCCATTGAGTAAATGTTGAGCAAGTGTGCACAACTACACACTACGTACGCTGACATATTTCCATCACACTGCAGCTAATGAGGGCCATTCAAGTCAAACTAGGGCTTGTGATAAAATTTCTTGCAAAACCTATTTTTAAACAGAAGTTTTACAGAAGACGTAGAGCACAGTCCATTAACGGGACTCTAAGATGCAGTGGACCATTAGAATTTTTAAACGATGTCTATGAATGATGAACCCAGCTGAGGTGGCTCGGAGCCGACTGCAGTCGTTCCCATGAACATTCAACGGGTGGAACGTCTGGGCCTTGAAACTCGACAGATAACTTGTCATCAACTTGTGAAAGAGATGCATCTGTCTGTGGGAACTGTACACACAGTCATTCACAAACACCACTCCCAGAGTTATTGCCACATCCCATGTGCAGTCCTGACCTCGCTCCAAGCCCTTTCCACATGTTTGGTCTCTGTCCAATGCCCGCTCGCTCACGCTCCACTAACATGCTCTGGCTCCAGCCTACTGAGAAAACTTTCTACCTTGATGGTATCCAAGCACTAGTGAAACGCTGGGATAAGTGCATTAGTGTAGCTGGAGATTATATAGAGAAATAAAGGGAGTTTTAAAATCTTTATTACTCTCATAACTGTGTCCCTTCATTCTGCACAATCAAAAATCCCAGTTTGATTTAAATGTCTATCGTATATTTGCTAGGTTTTAGTACATACTCAAAGACTGTATAATGTCTGGCAGATTTGATAGATACATAGTAGCAGTGTCTACTATGTAAAGTGCTATACAAATAAAACCTTCAATCAATGCAATAGCTACAATATGTTGTTTGAAAGTGTGCAGCTTTCATTTCTATGAAGAAATCAGTTTGATTAAAGATATATTTTGGCATCAAAATGTTCACAAGATATAGTTGCATTGTCTTAAACATTTTCTTCTCTGTCTATTAGATGTTTCTACAGCTATCCTGACAAAAGGTAAAGCAAACACTTTTACATACAGTATATGCATCATTCTAGACTTCTAGCTGGGGATTTATCTTTACACATGGTACTACATGATTGTTTACTAGATTTTTTTTTATTGAGACATGTAATAAGTCTGGAATGTACTGTATGTTAAAATGACTTTAATATTGGTAATTGAATGAGTGACTGTGGTTGACAGTGAAATGCAGGGTTACCAGTAACTTGTGCAAAGGTTTTAATTGTGTTGATAAAATGTGCATAAAGTATTATAAAAAAAACTATTCATTCTTTTTCATCACATACACAGATGCTGATGATATTAAAGGTATGTAAATTTATTGATATACATGCAATTTTCCCCCCCTTTTTTTTTTTACACTGAAGAGATTTAATAAATACTGAATGAATCCATTTTCTAGAGTATGACGTCTCGTTTGAATACGACACTGACTACATCGTCCATTACGATGCTTGTAAGTCAGAAAGCACGCTGCATGGACATTATGACCTCCGCAAGCAATATATTACTTCCCAGTCATTTATAATTAGAATTGTTTAATATATACTGTACTATACAGTATACTTTAATCCTTTTCCTAGACTTCATTTCAGTTTCTCTTTTCTCTCTTTTCTTCTTCCAGCCTCACCAGATGACACAGACATCATAAGCTCTGTGGGAATTTTCTCCTCCTCAGGTACATTTTTCATTTTACACTGCCATGTGGATAAAACTTTTGTAGCATATATACAGGAATGTGCAAACTCTTAAGCCTCTCATCATTTCTTCATATTTTGTTTCCAAAGAGTCAGACATTCTTGAATTTTTTTTTATGTAGTCTTGAGAAATAGTTCCTCAGGGTTCCTGAAGGACATTGTTGGTTAACATTTTCAGTCTCTGTACCTGACTAGTTTCAGATGAATGCACAGTTATTAGTATAGATTAGTATACTGGTGACGCTGAATGCTGAGAGTTTGGAACAGACAAGAGGGAAATGAGGTTGTTGCTGAGGTTGTTACATAAACCACCAATTTTTCAATTGCATTTAAGTGATTTGAGCAGTTTACAGCCTCTTGCGGTAAAATGTTTAGTCCCATTTTTTAAAATCTACATTATTTAATCTAATTTAATATAAATGTCATGGGTCTAGCTGGTGGTAGTGCTAGACCGGCTGATGGTGTTGCCGTGGGCATGAAGGTAGGCATGTACGCAGAGGGGTGTAACAGAAAGAGTCTTTATTTAAACAAACAACTCAAAAACAGAACAAAGGAACTAAAACAACAAACTCAAACTAAAACTAGGGCTCAGGAGAAACACAGGAACTGGAAGGGATCTAAACTCAGGGGACCAAGAGCTGACATGGGAACTAGGAGCTGAGACAGGGAACCAGGAGCTGACACGGACTATGGATGAGGAAACATGGAGCTGGAGCTAACTAAGACACAGAGGGGAACTAAAGACAGGGCTAGACAGGAGAGACAGGGCTAGACAGGAGAGACAGGGCTAGACAGGAGAGACAGGGCTAGACAGGAGAGACAGGGCTAGACAGGAGAGACAGGGCTAGACAGGAGAGACAGGGCTAGACAGGAGAGACAGGGCTAGACAGGAGAGACAGGGCTAGACAGGAGAGACAGGGCTAGACGGGAGACAGGGCTAGACGGGAGACAGGGCTAGACGGGAGACAGGGCTAGACGGGAACTAGACTAGCTGGGTTAGTGAGGTTAGTAGCTACATGTTGTACTGGGGACACTGGAGGCTGACCTAACCGGGTTAGTGGCTAATAGTGTTAGTACTGACCTAGGGGACCGGAAGACAAAAGGCAGGGCACACATGAGGCTATACCAAACTAGCGGCCAACCTACTAGTGACCAGAACCACTAGCAGTCACTCCCACTAGAGATTAGCCTACTGGAGGCTAACCCTACTAGGGGCTAACCCTACTAGCCGTCAAGGCCTACTAGCGGCTAACCCTGCTAATGGCTAAGCACTCATGTGGCTACACATACAAGGGAAAAGACCAGAAGGCAAAACAGTACTTACACAGGACACAGGAGGAGACACAGCCTAACTACACACTGAACAGAGCAGCTCCATGAATCCACAAACACAAGGAACATCAAGGAAACAAAACTAGAGCCCTCTGAAAACAAAAGGTTACAAAACAAAAACCAAATATAAACTTAAAGTAACAAATGAATGCCCACATGATGGTAATCCAAACAGACACCAACAGACAATCACAAACAATCAGACACAAACAATGCTCGACCCAGTTTCCCAGAACAAACTGCTATTTATAGAAGGTTTTAATGAGCCACCTCAGTTCAGGTGAGCCTCATCACCTGACTGAGGTGCCTTCTGGGAAACTGAGTCAACCAACAGGAACTACACAAAGACAGACAGACATGAACAGTGACCTCTAGTGGAGGTTCCTAACAATAAAAGAATGGGGGGGGGGGGGGGCACAAGATTTTGCACAGTACTGTAATTGGATTGAGTTTAGATCTATGTACTTTTTTTTTAAAGTCACTAATTCCTTTTTGTATACATTTTCAAAGTGGATGGAGACCCCCATTTTGTTGTTATGCTCCCAAAGATTCATGAAAATCTGTGTTTTACTGTCGATGGTGAGGATAACGATGTGTTGCGTCTTCTGGAGGACCCAATCAGAGGTAAATATAACCGTGTCTCATTTTACATAGCAGCAACTCTGAAAATAGTTCAGAAAAATGACTGAAATATTTATAGTACATTAATTTGCTCGTACTGAAACGCTAACATTTTGGGAATTGCTGCACATATTTAAAAAGTCTGTTTTGTTCACTATATAAAAATGGATATTTCATTGGCCATTACTTTCATTGGCTGATTAACTTTATATTGTCAATATATATTTGTAAAACTTCATACTTTCACATCAACTTGCACATTATGTAATTGCAGTAAAATTCTATTTTCTATTATCTGTCATTAATTATAAGTGAACACAATGTCTTTTAAACCCTGCAGGCATTACAGTGAACGGCCATTTGATGTTGGCGCCTCCTAAGATTGGGATCGAGGACCGCACTCGCACCTTCTTCAACAGGATAACCATCAGAATTTCAAAAAGTGACATCAGGATCACCTTCACCAAAGACTCAGTGGTAGTGAAAGGAGAAGGGCTTGAAACTCTGCTTACCAGTCAGAAGGGGTCTGTGACACTCCCAAGCTTGAAGATTGTCCTTGATGGACACCAGAGCTGTTGGATTGAGCTTGGAAAAGGCATTGTGTTCCTGGTCCTGATCCATCGATATAGTCACCCCACTTATTTCCAGATGGAGCATCTGGGATTCTATATAGCCGATGGACAGGGCTTGTCTTCTTTAGCGCAAGGTCTACTCGGTACGTACAGTAGCACAACATAGTCTATTCTTATGGTGTCCAAAACAGTTATCCACTCAGCAGAATGAGTTCCACAAAGCATATATCTGAGCATTGGAACATTACCAAAAGTGTGTTGTGTTTTGGTGATGTCATATAAAGGAACATATATAACATATTAGTCAACATAGTCTCTATAGTATGTGATGCATTTGCGCCATCATTGAACCCAACTCTCGAATCTTCTTTGAAAATCCCCTTTGTCGCAGTTGATCTCCAACTGTGTTTCACAACGTTCATGGAGATGACATCACTGACACGTGCAATGTGTACAGAAGGATGAAGAAGATTAAATAAGGGGAAACCAGTACTGAAGACAAACCACACATTGGCACATCAACTGTGACAAAGAGGATTTGAGAGTTTTGACATTTGACAATGGCGCAAATCCATCGCTTGTTGAGTTTTACCTTTATAAAGAGGAAGAGTTACATCATTAAGATAAGATATGAACCTGAGAACTTCCTCTTCCCTTTTTCAGGCCAGTTCCAGCACAGCACCATAGAGGTGGTGAGGATATCAGACCAGCGCGGTGTCGTGTTCCACCACGGGCAGATCAGCAACAACAGCACGTTGGCCTTGGGATTACTCAAGAAAGGGGACGAACAAATTCCAGTCAGTTTACAGGATAAGACTTTGAAGGACACGCTACATAAGCGCCACTGGACCCAGTGCTGGGTCGTGCCCAAGGTGGAAGTGGAGCGGCTTCTGGAGCGGCCTTACCAAAGCTACTTGGTGGATGACCTTTAAATGCTCTGTGGTTACATTTCAAGCTACTGATTAAAAGCAGGTTATACAATAATAAAGGACACTACTAGTGCAACAGTGCAGTTAACATGCGGGTGTACAGTATGGAGAAAGTGACACAGTGGGAAAGGTTTGATGTGAAGCTACAGTACAGTCGTAGGTGTAAGTTTACCAACAAATAATTATACCGAAATTACTAAGAAATGTACTTCTGGAATTCATAAAAAGTATAAAGATTGTTTTAAAACAAGACTTTTTAAAATTAATGTAACAGTTATAGTTAATTCGTAGAAACCTTTGCGGTACGTGTACCCAATTAAATGTGTATTTTTGGAAATCTGGTACCCGAGCCGCGTTTCACTTCCTGAAAGAAACCCATTCAAGACATTCACGTTTTCAGCAATTTATTCACATTTGAATTCGTGTTTTTTTTTATTTTTTTTTATTGTTGTTTCATTCA
This sequence comes from Clarias magur, assembly GCA_013621035.1. Lineage (NCBI taxonomy): Eukaryota > Metazoa > Chordata > Actinopteri > Siluriformes > Clariidae > Clarias > Clarias magur. The sequence goes on from QNUK01000781.1 coordinate 141,724, forward strand.
TTGCACAAGACTGCTCAAACACTTGTGATGAAGTCACATCTTAGTCGTCAACTGTTTCATGTTCATATTCCAGTGTTAAGTGTTTAGTTCCATGAGACACGTACAGGGAAATAAATAAAGTGCAAAATAATATTTAAACGGCTACTAGAGTTCGACAACAACAACAAAAATAAAACGACAGTAGATCATTTCAATAAGAGCTACGCTCACTGGCAAGATTAATGCTATTTGATCCAGTTTCCAGTGTTAATGTTATTATTATCACCATTATTTTTTTTTGGTCAGTTAATAAGACACATGGAGGAAAAAAGTGTGTGTGTGTGTGTGTGTGTGTGCTTATAGTAGCATAGTATTTAAACAGCATCATTGTGGGATGAGATGTTCAACGGAACAATTTGCGGTAATGCGAAAAAACAGAGAGAGAGAGAGAGAGAATAACACAAAGAGCACTTTTTGAGAATAAAACATTGGAATGAACCATTTGTGGAATTTCATCATTTATAAATCACACAAGGGAGAGTATGATGAAAGCCCAAATCCTTGTGTAATTTCAAAATAATCCTAACATCAAAATCGATGTTAAGACTTTACATCATCTTTCATTTTAAGTACGTATAAATCATTACTCTGGCTGAAGAAGCATGATGGGGGGGAAAAAGTTTTTATCACTCCAGCACACGTTCTATCGAAACCAACAAGAAGGAAGAAGAGAACACACAACTCCAAGTTCTTAGACCAGGGTCCAGCCTAGTTTAACAAACCAGAACACCTCACCTAGAAGATATACAAGTGTCAAACCACGAGGGGGCACGATATATATATTAAAGGTAAGATTCGCATCACTATGAATCCTATACAAACTGCTGCTGCTGTAGATCCCGAACACGGGTTTCTACGTGGGCAACGGAAACGTCGCGGTAATAATGGCTTTTGAACTCCAAATCCTAACTGCATATGTGTCCACGTACCCATCGTCATCCAAGCCGAGCGCGTCCGTAGAGGCTTCGGGTTCAAAGCGAAGTTGTTCGGAAAGGAGGCGAATGAAGGATGCATGCATGCGCGCTGCAAATGTATGTATATATAATAATAACATATATTAGAGGTAAACCTTCTCTAGTTCGGATCGACCTCCTTTTTGTTACGGCATTTGAAAGACGTCGTTTCATAACGTCCATAACAAACGTTCAGCTAGCAAAAGGCTTTTAAACAAGGTTTAAGGAACTGAAAATACTAGATTTTTGTGTGGTTACAGCGATTTCACAGGATATCTTCTCGTTCCGAAGGGTTAATGGAGTTCGTAAAGACACGAGGGCTGCTGTGAAAGGCATTATTCATAAAACCAGAACTACCACCAAATAAATAAGACTCGGATATGTTTCACTTCAGCAAGCCCGGAAATGATGCATACCATGTTCACGGAAAGAAAAGAAGAAAACTAAACATAAGACCTGCATTGTGAAGGATGAGCCGAGGGAAGTGTGAGAGCGTAAGAGCGTTGTGCCTCTGTGCTAAAATGTACATCATTTGGGAAAGAAAGGAAAAAGAACAAAAAAAAAAGGAGCCGAGAGCGAAGAGGAAGCAAGGAGCAAGGCGGGTAGAAGGAAATAAACGTACAGGACAGCTGAACTGGTTGCCGGTTGCTACGATCCCGCTTAACTGAAAACCAGCATAAAATCATCTACTGATCATCTCAAGCCCAATCATTTCAATCTGTCCCGCTCGCGGCCGTCCTCATCTACCGCCTTCTCCTCCGCTCCATCTCGTCTCGCTCTCCCTCACTGCTCTTCCTCCCCGAAGACGTCGTTCTGTTTGCGCTTCATGTTCTCGAAGTCGAAGTCGCTGCCGGTCATGCGCTTGTAGATGTCCTTGATGTCGTTGCAGGTCGTCTCGAAGTGAGTGGTGGCATCGTAAGACCGCGAGGCGAAAATCTGCAAGACATCAGAACGCCTTATGGATCTGCTACGCTTCTAATCGTCTCACGCAGGGTTCGGAAGATAGAAAAAACCGAGCGCTCACCTGGCTGTCTGACCCGTCGTCTGTCGGTTCGTACAGGTCACTGATTGCCACAAACCTACGGGATAAACACACAAGGATGAACAACAATAACGATTTTGATCATTATCATAGCTGTAAAATAGGTTTTTTTTTTTTTTGGTGAAAAGATCTTTACTTTTACGTTACGTTTATAAATGTTCAAATATTATGCTTTTAAAATGATTACTAAGTAATAAGTAATAGTACATAGTAGTTCATAGGAATGAACATAGTAATGAACGCATCGCGATTAGTCCAAACTGCCTGCAAAAAATTTACTTTTTCAAATAAGGAGGACCTCCTGATACAACGTTATCATGCGCCAACTCGGTTTTGTATCACGATTCTCTATCACGATTTTATGAATATCCCGATTCATTCAACCGGACTCATCTTGTTTTTGTCATCGGACGAAAAAAACGAGCGAGCTTGGAGCCATGGGAGCAATGGGGTTCGGCACGGATCGCAAAGGATTCCTCGTAACTCACAAACAGTGCATTTTCTGCTGCGATGCATAGCGCACGCAATATAGTGAGCTCCAGAGAAATATGGTGCAAAACAAACATTTTCAGCTAATACATTCGTAATTGCTTAAATTTCTGAATGTAGTTTTTTTTTTGTTTTGTTTTTTTTGAGGGGGGATTACTTTGTCCCTTTATTCTAGGGGCTCGCAAAAATTGGATTGTTTGCTCTGCAAGATCTGGGACAGGTTTGACGCCGGATACCCTTCCTGTTGCGTCCCACACAATTTCTCCAGGCTTGGGACTGATACTGTACATCAGTGGCTGGGTAAACATTTGAGCATTTGGGGTTAAGGGCTCTGCTCAGGGCACCAGGGGCTTGACCCTCTAATCAGCAACCCAGACCCTCAACCATCTGAACCTCTACTGCTCCTTAATCATTGATGCTAACCACAAATATTAAACTTAGATCGAATGTTTTTGGAGCATGAAGGCAAAGGCAACCTGTTTTCTTTTCTTAACTCTTTGTAAGACTTCTAAGCTTCTACGAGTTAGTTTAAGATGTTTTGGTGTAATGGTGCTTACTCTTCCGAATTTGTACTTAGAATATCCCAGACATATACGGACACATTCTGAGTGTGCAGAAGACATACTTTTGGTCAATGGGCTCCAGCAGCTCGAGTGCAGGTTCAATTTCAGCTTCGGGCTCGGCGGTTTCCACAGTGGTGCTCACAATGGCGATGTACTTGCCCTGGGCTGCCACGTTATGGGCGTAAGAGATCATACACACGTAGATATCTGTGCACAAAACAACAACAGGGCTTTATGTCACAGCACATACAGTAAATACACTCTGATCAAGTGAAGCTGGTTAGTCACTATGCAAACAGCCTGTGACCAGCTTGAGATGATGTAAGCACGCCCTCTAATGGTGTCAATGTGTAATTACTATATAAAAACTTACAGGTGTATTTGTAGACTATTTGCAAGTAAGTTGTAGCTCTGCGCAGAAGGTGCACTTGAGCGATGCCGATATAGCTTGTGTTTACTTTATACTATAGTTATACAGCAATCCTGGATGACGGCTTTCCCTTAGTGAAAAACATAATGATGGTTGCAGACGCTGGCGACTCCTTATGTAAATGTTACACAAATCTCCTCACCACATCAATGAGGAGATGCTTGCCTTTGCTACACGAGATGTTTCATTCATATGAGTGCCTTTAAATGAGCTGTTACTATAGAAACAAGCACATTAGGCTTTAATATAAACCCATGAGTTGAACTGGGTTGAACTGGGCAAAGAATTTTGGAGAACAAGTATCGTGTTCATCACTGACCTGACTTGCGGTTAACTTGGTTCTGCGGGATGATGATCTGACACGAGTTGGCATCGTTAGTGTTCTTTATGGGATGGCTGAGGACGCAGATGACCCGGATCACCTGGCCTGCTTTGCGCACGCGGTCCGGGATGTAACTGGGGTCGCAGATCAGCTGCTTGCATCGTGCAATCTGATAAGAACAGAAGGAAGATTTAGTTACACCTACAATAGATTAAAAAAATAAAAGTTACCTAAACTACAGACTTCTCTGGCAACTACCAGGGGTGTTCAAGTCAAACTGGGACTCGCGATGAAACTTCTCGTAAACGGCGCCTTAAAACGGTTGACATGTACAGAAGACACGTGCACATTAAAGGATCCCAGCTGGGACTTATTGCCACATCTCCCCTACACCTCTGACCTCGCTTCAAGCCATTTCCACATGTTTGGTCAATAAAAGGAGTTCCTGGGAGGCCAGTGTTTCAGACGTGAAGCAGGTACGGTGTACTGAGGGAAAAAAAAGATTTCAAGCACTAGTGAAACACTTGGATAAGTGCATTAGTGTAGCAGGGGATTATATCGAGAAATAAAAAAAGGATTATTATTTTTTTAACCTTAAATCTTTGTTCTGTTATTCTGCGTAATAAAAAGTCCCGGTTTGACTTGAACGCCATATGTAAATCTTAACGTAGTTTTATCTGACTGCTGCTTGAGCTTAAGATTATATATATATATTAAAGTGTACTCCTTTAGGGGCTCATCTTTTACTATAGATGCAATGACTAAATCATAAATATTGGCACCCCTGGAGACTCTGGTGCACCATTCTACTATAAATTGGTAATCGCCATCGTTTCTGTTCGTGCTGTAATCCGCGGGTTTAAAATCGATTTATATACTCATTCATGTCAGCTCAAGGAATGCATTCATGTCAGTAAACTATAAACTCAACACTGCACAATGCAAACAGCTTGCGATCACCTCTCCTTCAGATTTCACTCCAATCACATGGCTGCCTTCCATGACGATCTCATCCACTGGTTTGTTGAGCATGTAGGTTCCTCCATAAATAGCACTTAGCCTGTGAACACAGAACGATGGTCATGCTCACGTGTCGTAACAGAAGTACTGAACAACCCAAGTGCTTATGCAATGAAATAATGAAACAAATCCGTTAGAAGTGCTGTAACCATAAAGGCTCATCGTAGAACTCAAAACGTACATCTTTCTAACACTTGCAGAAGAGTAATTATATCTCTATATCTCGTGTTTCAAAGCCGAGGTTCCCTTATGAGTCTGGTTCCTTTTTATGAGTTTACTTCCTCATATTGTTTTTTTTTTGTGCGCGCGTGTGTGTGTGTGTGTGTGTGTGTGTGTGTGTGGAAAATCACTAAACATATGAAACACTCAGTTATCTGTGGTTTGCTCACCTGGCGAAGCCCTGAGGCAGTTCCCCTAGGCCGTACAGCGGGTAGAGGTAAGGGCTCTTCCCGTAGCGGGCCAACGATTCGCTGTACAGCTTGATGCGATTAATAGTCTCCAGGCATGGCTGCTCAAGGTAACTGTTGAAGAGAAAACCCCAAAGACGTTCAGACTTTATAATACTTATAGTAGAGTATGGCTTGGTTGTAGAAGCTTTATTCGCTTTGACGAGTTAAAATGAGCTTCCTTCCCAAATAAACTGCTAACCTTAAGTCCTATACATTTCAAAATGTCTATAAGAACAACAGTATTAATGACGTGCTAAAACTCTCGTTCGTACTCGTCTGTTCTGTAGAGCGCCAAGGCATGCCCGGTAAAATCGATAACATCCTGGCCCAAGTCGAACTTCTTGTACACCTCTCCCATCGTGGTCTGCTTGGGATCGACGCCCTCGAAAGTCTTCGGGTCGTTCTCATCGAAGTTGGCCACGAAGACCAGGAACTTCCGGAAACGTCTCTTCTCAAACATTCCCATTAGATCTGGAGGAAGGGGATGACAGGACATTAAGGCGAGGCGCTGGTGGTTAATCTGGAGTCTCTACTGTATCTATCATGAGGTAAGATTGAGAGGAAAACCTACTGGAGCCCAGGGCCTCGGTCTCTGTCGAGGGGACTTTGTAGATCTTTCCTCCTTTGTATACAAAGCTCCCTTCCACCACTTTGAAGTCCAGGTATCTGGTCACCTCGGTGTATAAGAGCATCTTAACCAGCTGGCCTGTAGATGACAGACATGTTTTAGCACTAATTGACCAAATGTAGTGTGAACAATTCGAAGACAGACTATGAAATACTGTATGTCAGAAATAAAACTAGCAGGGATGCTAATGCGGGAAGAGAATCAATAACTGGATGTTGCGATGTTGACCCAGATGAAGCTGAGATACTGTTACGATCCTGAAGATAATTTTCTGTTTATACCAGAGTAATAAGCCAAAAGGTTTATAACAATAATATTTTCAATTATTATTTTTTTAATCCAATTAAAGTTGGGGCACATCTACAAAAAAAAAAAAAAAAAAAAAAGCAAGAGCCTGTTGTCACTTTTCTCTTGAGCTTAATAAGACAAAAAAATACCCAGACACCTAAAATTACTACCTACCCAAGAAGTGCAAACCGTTCTCTTACAAAGCACTAACATAGAGACTCATCAACTGTATCAACAATAAGTTTTAAATTACATGAGCTTCCACCATACAAATTCCAGCGCATGCTGTTACTATAGAAACAATAACAGATTTTGTGCATAAGCACACTGAAATCAAACGTGCGTCTTAATCATCGCCAGAACCGCCTTGTGGTGTAGAAATCTCCTGACCAATCCGATTTGAGAACTCATTCACACTGGGATATACAGTATAATGTTTTTTTTTTTGGTTAGTTATAAAGTTAAATATGGATGTTTCATTACCATTGGCCATGAGAAATTTCGGGATGAGGTCGACGTTCCAGTCCCTCCCCCGGCCCATTGACTCTGGAGGGCCGTCCGGAAGCTCAAATCGCTTATAAAGCTGTGAGGGATTAAATAATTAGACATAAATGTAAATAAATGCTCCGTTTGTCAGAAATGTTGAATGCTTTTTGCCCTTGTACATGTGTGGTCATTTTAAACAAAAACCAACTTTCGACAGAACATTAATTAGGCGGAGCAGATGGCGAACGTGTATCCTCACCTCCTCCAGAGGGGTGATGGAGGAACTTTCACCTCCATAATAAGGGTTCCGGTCCATGTGCAAGACTTTCTTTCCATTGACGGACATGATGCCAGAAAGAATGCATTCCTACAGAAAACAAGTAGTTATAACATTATTATTATTATCATTACCATCATCCATGAATTAATTTTCCATACTTGTCCTGTACGGTCGCTGGGGGATTGGAGCCTATCAGAGGGAGCTTAGGGCGCAAGGCAGGGTATGGGGTGGCAACCCATTCCATTCACATTCCATTTACCGCATTTTTACAGCATACTCCCTTATTATTCAGGGTGACTTATATTTTTATCTCATCCATCTGAGCAGGTGAGAGTTAAGGACAGCTTGGCTGTGGTAGTTTGAACCTGCGACCTTCTGATTAGCAGTCCAACATCTTAACCACTGAGCTACCCCGAATAGCTAAGAAGCAGATAGGTGTTTAGTCATCACACACACTCACACAACAATTCACACACACACACTACGGTCAACGTGGAAACAACAATCTGTCTACATCACATGTCTTTCGACGACAGGGAAAACCGAAGTAACCAAATTATTATCCAAATAATATTTCGCTATAATAATAATAATAATAATAATAATAATAATAGTAAATGGATTCACAAAAACAATGCTACAGGTAAAATTCTTATATTGCCCCCAAAAGTAATAATACATTTCAATTGCAATTTTTGTACAACATTTGAATTTAATGCATTAAATCTGACCACGATTATAATTAAATAGATAAATAAATAAATCCTCCATTCTAATTCGTGCATTGCATTCTGGGATGCAGCTCCACCCAGTGCATCTTCACATCACACACACACACACATACACCGAGCTCAGTGGCAACCAAACAATGAACTTAATTCTGTCTGCATGCATTGCATCTCTATAATAATCACCAACACAGCTGAATATAACAGTAATGCTGCTGTACATGTGCATCATATTCATGTTTTTTTGTTTCATTCTGGGAGGAAACGAGCATCATGGCTGAATCCTAAATGGCTCCTTACTCCCTCTAGGAGAGGAGTACACTACTGTAGATCAGGAGTGAAATAATGCTTTAACAGAGAGATTATAGAAATGCGTCAAGTTAAGAAATTAATTAAATAGGAGCAACAATTACATGTTTTTGACGCACAATCATGACACCTGATGCCTTCAGGACAGATTTGTTTTATTAACACGTCAAACAATGTTAACAGATGCACAAAAACAAGAATAAATCACATTCGAGCAATATAATTACATACAAATAAAGATATATATATATATATATATATATATATATATATATATATCGAGTCACGCCTTATCGCCGCCTACAATGATGCAAAAGCTTGCATTTCTTCTCCCATCCGCATTCCGCAAGCCCCGCCCCACGCCTTGCGATTGGCTAATCACCACCTTCTTCAAACAGTCTGCTGATATGAGGTTAACGGGAGCGCAGGAACCTAGAAATACTATCCAATCGCCGTGCAGGAGGCGGGGCTTGTCCGGATATCGGTGTGGAATGAAATAATGCCGGTGCTGAGGATGCGTCAGCACCAAAAGGCCCTTATTGATTATCGCGCAGCATCGATTTACAAGTTAAAATAAAGAGAAATGAATTAGCAAAACAATTATTTCTAAAAACATGCGTGACTAATATACATTATGAAGTATTTCTCTATATATTTAAGCATAATATATAAGCTACTCACTGTGAGGCCAGTGCCCAGGACGATCACATCATATTCCTCATCCATGTTGTATTACAGCGACGCTAAAATCCCACCGATTTCAAAATGAGAGTGCCAAAATAAAGCACAATACACTAGATTCCTTAATTCTTGATGCTTTAATGCAGTCGGCTTGCGTGTTAAGGTGGATTTCTGTCTCACTGTACGGCGCGCGCACGGAGGAGGAGGAGGAGGGGAGAACCAGGGAAGATGGCCCTGACTACAGCACCGCTCCTCCTGCACGTCTGACACTTCCGCGTCATGATATAGTGCGCGGGGTGTTTCTTCTCCATCATCGCACGATATTAATAAATAAATAACTCACTTAATAGGGATTATTTATTCAAACCTGTATCTGTATTGCAAGAGGGAATGTAATACATCGTGATTATAGACTTATGTTATATTATCATTTATGTAGTGTTAACCCACAGTTGGGCAGGGTGCATCAGGGATACTCATGATAATAAAGCGGTAAAAGAGTGTATCCTTCCGCCTGCAGCCCTGCTGGAATAGCTGCTTCTGCTAGGGGAGAGTGGCTGATGGCTCAGCTGTGGGTGTGCAGATGACACCAAACAAACCTGTTGCTTATCTTTAAAACGTTGTTTTTCGGTTGGATATAATAATTTCTTTTACACAGAGCCCCTTTAGCCATATACTGTATCTGTATCAGGTGGGATTTGGACCCGGGCCTCCTGATGAATAATGGTGGATATTATGGAGACAGCACATTGGTGTTTAGAACTGTGGCCACGTGTCTACAGGGTTGAGGGTTTGATTTCTGCATTGGGTCTGTGTGCATGGAATTTGCATGTTCGCCCTATGCTTACTGGGTTTTCTCCGTGTTCTCTGGTTTCCACAGTGATGAAGTGGGAGTTTCGCATGGACTTCCTGTGTCTGTGTGTGTCTCGGGTGTGTTTTCTCCTACCTCATGAATATTGTTTAATTCACTCAACAGGGTGATAACAGAATTCAGGAATTAGAGCAGGAATTAGATGCTATTTGTGCACCAATTCCCAACACAATCATTATCTTTGTGGCTAGATCTAGGGCAATGGATGCTGATTAAGAGCATTGGTTAAAGCCCCAGCAAGAAACTGTCACTGTTTGCGCCTGTAAATAAAAAGCCGTAACTCTGGTGGGAAGGGGGTCATATGACTTTTACATAAGAAACTGGAAAATTCAAATGAAAATCATGTTGAAATGTTGCACTGTTGTAAAATGCATACATATCAAAAAAACGTATTTTTCTTATTTGAATGAGCAAAGGCATCATGGTGGTGTAGTGGTTAGCGCTGTTGCCTTGCACCTCCAGGGTCCGGGTCCAATCCCCGGCCAGGCTCGATTCCCATCTCTGTGTGCATGGAGTTTGCATGTTCTCCGTGTGCTTGGTGGGTTCCTCCAGGTACTCTGGTTTCCTCCCACAGTCACGACATGCAGATTAGACTAATTGGCATTCCCAAATTGCCTGGAGTGTATGAGTGAGTGTGTGTGCCCTGCGATGGATTGGCACTCTCTCCGGGGTTATATCGCCTTGTGCCCTAAGCCTACTTGGATAGGCCTCCCGTCACCCTAAAAACAGGATATATAAAGCGGTATAGAAGATGAGTGAGTGAATGAGCAAATATCAACGCCTGTGCGGGAAAGAGTGGGACAAGCGTCATTGTGAGTGGGAAGAAGAAGAGTGGGACAGGAAAGAAGGACTAGGATGAATTAAATAATGAAATCAGTCTTTGTCTGACATCAATTCTCACACCCAACATTGCTTTTGTGGCTGAATCTAGGGCAATGTTTGCTCACTGATTAAGAGCCATTGGTTCAAGCTCCAGCATACAAAATGCCTTAACTCTGTTCTGTTAAGGAAGGGTGGTCTTATGAACTTATGGGTGTCTTAAAAAGATGGAATATGCAAAAAATAAAAAGTCACGTTGAAAGATTGTATTATAGTGTAATGTATAAAACGTCAGATAAATGCCTATTTTCCTACTTTGAATGAGCAAATAATCACACCTGTGCTTCAACATTAAGTATCACTTAAGGAAAAGGAAAGGAAGGAACTACATCTGGAATGGGATGTTTGCAAAAAACAAACAAACAAAAAAACACTTAGTCAGGTGTCCCCAAACCTTTGGCCATACTGCATACTGAAAAACCCAATAAACCCAAATAATTATTTCTCAATATACTGTACTTTGACCTTTATTGTGAGTGGATCTCCACTAAGCTAAAGCGTCAGATTGCATTGCCACAGCTTCATACAGCTCACTTCATGAATATCTCGCCTCAGCAGACGCTCATGTGACAGTCGCTGCGAATCCCAAACAGAATCCGACCCTCTCCATAGGCGCACTACAGAGGGCCTGACACAAGGGCTTCTCTGTACTACATAGCGCACAAGCTGAAACAGCGGTTTGACACCAAGCCCCGGTGTTGAAGCGTTCACGTGACTAGTTGTGAGGAAGGCGGAAGTTAGTAGTTGGACTGGATGTGTCTCAACAATGGCGAAGTTTGGAGTTTTATTAATGTTTTCTTTATTATGTACCTGCAGGGGACAAGTGCCTTTAATCATGTGGAGCAGTGATGGGTAGGTTTTTGTGTTTAATAATGTTAAGTTAATTTTATTTCAACCAGTTTTGAATCCGAGGCTAGTGTTAGTGTGGTAACTTGGCTACCAGCATTAGCAGCCACAGTGTCTTACACATGACTTTGCTATTATCTGTAATGTTTTAATCAGCTATGGTATTAGGATTTTTATTTATTAGTGTCACTTTATTGCTGTGTTTTGGACCAGACTGTGTTAATGCTAATTATTAAAGTTCTTCTGGACCACATACAGTAGAATGCTACCACTTTAAACCATTCCTTTTTTATCACGTGATAATAAATTGCTTAGTTCTACTCTATTATAGTTTATTTTTTGTCATTGACAGGGATTTCTTTTCTAAAAAGAAATGCATTTATTTACATGATATTAATTTAGCTTGATATAAATCATGTAAGTGTGACAAATGCAAAAAAAATCAAGATGGGGTAAATACTTTTTCACAACACTGTGTGATACACAATGTATTTTTGTGTGTTTATATACTGTACTAATTTAATATCATGTAAATAAATGCATGTAATGCATTTTTTTGGAAAAGAAAATACTATCAATGACAAAAAAAAACAACAACACTTGCTGTGTTTTGAGACTGGTATAAATGTGTGTCCTGATTGGGTTTGAGACGGATTCACTCGCTGAGTTTTGAGAAAAAGGCTGATCAGACACTTTTACTTTACTGTTGCAATAATGCTAACATGTTGTCATATTGATTATTCTTAGGTAAGTATTAAATAAAAATGATACAATATTGGCAGATGTTTTGACTAAATGTTGCTTGTTTATGTAGGTACACCTTGCCACACCTGGATGTACCAACCGCTGGTGAGATTGTCTCAGGTGCGAAGTTGGCATCCTATCTGAAATCAGCCTTGACAACTTTGCCACACAACCTGCTGCTGTTTTTACAGGACAAGGTGAGAACCGTGATCCTGACTCAGCTCAGTCTGATTCTATTCAGCCTAGTGTGATGCTGAGACATGGTCTCACTTCCTCTTGGAGTTTCCAAAGGAGACACCAGAATTGCCACACTTTTTACATTTTTCTTTTTTTTGCTAGAGGAACTGGACTGTAATGACTGAGAGTATGACATAACAATGGAAGAATTAAAATAATGTCAATTTTGTACCATAGTGCTCAGGTCTGATTGGTCACAAGGAGTTGATTCAGTTTCTATATTTATACTGGAAATGTGTTTGTTCTAACATTCTGTTGTTTCTATAGTAAGAGCTAATTCACAAAAAGCATACACAATATAAATAACACTTGTGATTATTGATGTGGTTAATAGGGTGCTTTATAAGGAGATGTTTATTATCATCTTGAAAGGAGTCTCCAGTGTCAGCATTTTGCCATCAGAATCTGATAAAAACTGAACGATTTGTACACTAATGTGTAAATGATTTTAGGAAAATTATGCAGCATTAAAAGATTGAAAGTATAAGAGCTGTTAATAAAACTCGAAGACTCCGCAAGTTTAACACTTTAAATGTTTCTTCCTCTGCGCAGTTGAGCATCGATGATTTCACAGCATATGGTGGTGTGTACGGCAACAAGGGCGAAAGTGTGTTCGTAAACTTGGAGGTGAGGCTGAATGTTTAAATGTGTCATTTAAAGTATTTAATTGAACCATTATCTCATATTGTTTCTGAATGCGTTTTGAAGAGATTGTTTTCTTTCAGAATTATTTTTTATACACTGCTTAGCCCCAAAAATTGTAATTTCAGAAGGGTCAAATTATTGAGCTGCATCAAGCAAAGAAAACAACTAAGGAGATTTAAAATAACTGGAACTGGGTAAAGAACCCTTCAACTCATTATCAAAACCTGGAAGGACCGTGCTGAATTGTCAATTTTATGAAGAAATATGGGCAGAATTAAAATCATGAATGGAGATCACTTAACACTTGAAGTTTTATAGTTATAAACTATAGCTAAAACAGTAAAAACCATAGCTGTGTTTAATAGTGACACATGCACACACAATGCTATTGTTACTCACAGGATTTGGACTAAACAGCTGTGCGGCCATAAGAAAACTACTTCTTAGTGAGACTAATCAGGAAAAAGGCTTCAGTATCCCTGGGAGCATAAAGATCGGACCTCGGAGGGGTGGAGAAAAGTCATTTGATTTGATGGGTTTGGATTGATCCTATACCAGAGTGGTGGGTGATAAGGGAAAGAAAGGAAATGCATGAAGCAATACACGCATCATGCATCTTGTAGTGTCCACTGTACAAGCCTGTGGACACATTGTCAGGTCTAACTTTACATGGCGATAAAATAAAATCAGCTGATGACCTGAATGCGCTCAGTGACCATGGTATCACATCTGTACAGTTTTTCGTTGCTGATAGAACAGGCATATTCCAGGATTCAAATTATGAAAGTGTTGTTCATGGAGAAGGAGGAATTATTCCCACACATGATTTCACCACCACACTGTGCACCGTAATGAAAGCCAAAGGCAATCAATGAAATTTTCGAGTTTGTGACTTTTTTTCCTGGCCAGTCAATTTGTGTATACATTAGGCGTACAGCCAAATGGGATCATTGGAAGTTGAATAATGCTGTTAATGCCTTGCTATACAGGTATAAATCAAATAATTAAAATCAGTCATGAAACATGAATTTGCATTTTGTATAGTGTAATAATGTGTACATTCCACTCCTAAGAGGCATTTAAGTTATGAAGAATCTATGATAAAAAACAAAAACAAAACAAAAAACATGGACTTGGTTATAAGTAACTGCCTGCAAAATCTTTTAAGAGGATAAGAGGATTTTTTCCCTTCTGTTTATTGTTGTTTGTACTTCAGTCTGCATTGCAGGCATCCACTCCGTTTGTGTTGCCAGCTCTGGCCTGGACTGCATCCGACTCTGTGGAGGAAATCTTCCAGCGGGAGCTTGGAGTTCCTGCGCTCACCATTGCTCCGTCAGAACTCGACCAACTCCAGCTGAACACAGCACAGCCTTCTCTACTCGTCATCAGGCTTCCATACCCCACTGGGTAACAGCATTTGTGATCAGTTGAGATTCAGTGATCAGTGTAAAATTTCCCAAACTCCTTGAGAAACAATACAGCCCATTTGTCCATCAATAAAAACAAGTGCTACTTGTATATAGTATACAAGTTTGTAGTCATTTTATTCTTCATTTTTTTTTGTTTGACAGTTCCCAAGCAAAAGAGATTCTTAGGAAAAATGGTGAGTTGATGTGTCCATTATTAAAGTTTGATAGTTTGTGTCATGTATGTGTGTGTATTGTTTGGATTTACTCCTTGCCCTCTGGTGGTAGATGAGACAATTGGGGATGTCCTGACAACACTGAACGCTCGGCGCGTGCCTTACACTGCTGTTTATACCGGCCTGAGCCCGTCTCATGTAAGGCAGCACCACACAAATCACAAGCATGACAAAGCAATTGTTCAAATTCAACTGCAAACATTAACTAATTAGCAATTCGGTTTTAATTGTAGAGTGCTTTGAAGACAAAAAAAGACATTGGGCCTTATTCGTCTTTTAGTTAAGTAAACCAAACTGAATTAAAAAGGTTCTCCTGAATTTACAAAAGATTAGGATATGATGATCCCCCCCATGGTAAATGATTTAAATGTAATACAAATAAGCTATGAAAGACTTTATTCACTCGATTATGTGGAGATCACAAGATCAAATGACGACATAGTTCACATCAGTCACAGGGACCCTAAGAAATCACCTCACAGCCAAATGCGAAAGGGTGGATAGCACTTTCTCAGAGGTTGTTATGCTGCTCCGTAATTATACATGAACACCGGTTCAAATAATATTTGGTCAGCTTTCGTTGCATGTTGTGGTAGCTGTTCCATCCTCCCTGTTTGTTAGCGTAGGTCAATTGAAAGGAAATGGTGGGCTGGGAAACGGCTACAACTAAATTAAGGAGAAAAATAAAATTAAGGATTAAAAATAAATAAATCTGTATATTAAAGTGAAGTAATCCACTGGATGCAGTGCCGGTCCCAAGCCCGGATAAACTGCGAGGGTTGTGTCAGGAAGGGCATCCGGCGTAAAACCTGTGCCAAGCTTGTATGTAGACCGGATGGACCGCTATTGCGACCACTTGTGGGAGCAACCATTTACCCATGAATCCATGTTAATAAATGAGGCCCAGTGCGACAAAGCAGCTTTACAGGTGTCTGGTAGTGAGTCTAAATTTAGCTCTGTGATGAGCAAGACAGAGGAACCTAAAAGGGAACCCATCCTCCTGAGTGACACCAGATTATGAATCATTACTCAACCAGAAACCCTTCTAAAGTGTGTTCTGTAAAATCAAACCATACTGAGTGTGTTGAAAGAATGTTGATATTATGTTGATAAGATCCCTGGGTTGACATCCCCTGAGCACAGGGCTTCTGGTCTTTATGGTGAAAAAAATACAAATCTTTCAATAATATTGTTTTAATTTTATTATGACTTCATAAAAGTCATCATAAAAAAAAAGTTCAATAAAAGTGATTCAAATGAGGTTGTTTGTTGTTCTGCCCTTACTATGGGAGTTAAATCATACCCGTTTCACTCACTAGCACAAGTTTCTTCCCTATTTAGTAGATTCATGCAGTCTTGCTTTGTCTGTAGGTGACTGAGGACACGTCCATGGCTTGGGATTCAGCAGGACGATCGCTGCTGCAGACACCAACAGGATCACCCGTGAAACTTCCAGTGACTTTTAACAATTCTGAAGGAAAGCCTTGCATTCTGCTATGGGCCGATGAACTAAACATCAGCAATGATGATGGGAAGACTTTTTTTGACTTGGGCCCTCTTACTTTCAGTGGTTCAGTCTCCCTGGATGGTTCTTTCTGTAATGAAACCTTTTCCAAGTGAGCATATTATCTAGAAGTGAATGTAATCATAATTAATTAGCTTTTGTAGCAAATCATTTAGTTTGTGATATATTTTTTGTTCCAGGCTTGTCCTGAATTACGAAAATATCCTGGGTTTCCAAAACCTCCAGCTTAAGTGAGTATTCAAATCGTTCCCTGGTGTACTTTCCTGCAAAATTTATTAAGCATTTTTGTGAGGCAAATAAGACATGTATATAGTAGCGAAATACTTGTGGGTTAACTTCCAGCTTCTTGATGAACAAGACCTTCTTCCCCGTGTCGGCTCGTAACTGGTCGGTCATGCAGGAAGTGCAGCTGAACTATGGCGGCCAGACAGCCATCTTCAACGCCAGCCGTGGAATTTATTCTCCTGCTGAGTATTCCTTCCACTGCCAGAACGTGAACAGTTTTAATAGCCCCCTACTAGTGCCACGCAACCCGCCCAGTGTGTGGAGAGTTTTTTTCACTGACTTCCAGGTATCTTCACACTCCACATCAGCACTGCCCTTACATGACACATCAGCTCTCGAGATATGCCAATCATGGCTACATATTGTAATCAAGGTGCATGCAGGGAAAACAAAAACAAATGCCCATTAAGGATGGGAATCATCAGGGAAAACCCAATACAATATGATCACAATCCCTAAGTGTTGATTCAGTTTGCATTGTGATTTTGTGTGTATGTATGTATGTATGTGTGTATGTATGTGTATATATATATGTGTGTGTATGTGTATATATATATATATATATATATATATATATATATATATATATATATATATATATATATATATATACATACACACACACACACACACACACACACACATTTTTTTTCCTGATTTTCTTACAATTCAATACAAACTTTGCAAATAATTAATTTGCTGTATAAAATTGTGAAAAGTGCGCCACCTGTAGTGTCACAGAGGAACAGCAATGTTTTTTTGGAGTCAGTGTGGCTATATATGAATTGTCACACAAATGAATAGCGATCTGTAACTGAATCAAAATTTTGATCTCTTAAGCCCATTCACTCTGTTGTAAAGCATCTTGAGTATAATTAGTTCTTACCATCCTGCACGTCATGTGATATTTTAATCCCTTGGTTGTCAAATCAGGGTTCAGAGATTCAAACGGGATCTATGATCTTTTTTCTTCAACTTTTTTTTGTTAAAGCAGTAGAACAGTCCAACATTATTCTCCAACAGTCCAACATTATTATACTTCTCTTAGCCAGTTTGAATTGTCCTTTGGGTTCAATCCAAACCTCAGTACCATTAAAACAATTAGTCTATAAATAATGTCTGGTTGGACCTTACAGTATAAGTGACCTGTTGGTGAAAAGTTCAGGAATAAAAGGTTCTATGCGTCGAGCAAATAGTCACAATAATATTGTACATAGTTGAATAGGTGGGATTATGCTGAGAAAATAAATCTGCACAATTTAACAAAAAGTTTGATATTTAAGAAATTTAGGCTCATATAGTTAGGATTTGTCTGATTTCATAGTAATATTTTTCATGTCCTTATGACATTCAGTGAAATCCTTATAATAGAAAATTATACAAAAAAGTTAAATAAAATAAACATAAAAGTAGAAGACTTTCTTGTATTTTTAATGTAGTCTTGCGGGATAATTCTCCACGTTTCCTGAATGGCTCTCATTTTCAGTCCAGTCCCTGTACCTGGACAGCTTCAGAGTGTTCTTTGTTTGTTAAGCCTCACAGCAAGATTCATTCAAGCATTAAAAAAAAAAAAAAAATAGATTACAGGTAACTATAGAAGGATGGAGGGAGCAGCAGGATGATTATCATGACATATAGTACACACGCATCCATTTTTTGTAAGTGTGCAAAGGGACAAACATATAAAGAGGTGTGCAACATCAGACTGATATAGTTATGAATTAAAATGCCAGCCTATGGGATGAATAAGCATTAATTATATGGTGTATGAAGTTGTTTGAGCTGTAATGAGGATTGTAAGATGGTAACTTAAACTTAATCATAATGTATATTCCCATTGTTATCCACTAGTCTGGAAAACCCACACATTTAGCAGATTTGAAACACTCTTTTTCTGAGCCTAAAAACCTTCCATGCTAAGAGCCTTTCTTAAATGACAAATGTCGTTTTAAACCCAGATCCAGGGCTTCAACGTGACTGGAAATTTCTCGTATGCCAGCGACTGTGCCAGCTTCTTCACCCCGGGAATCTGGATGGGGCTGCTCACTTCTCTGCTCATGGTTTTAATCCTGACGTACGGCCTGCACATGATTATGCAGCTGCGCACCATGGACCGCTTTGATGATCCTAAAGGCCCAAGCATTTCAGTGCCTCAGACCGAGTAATTCAAAGCCAAAGTATGCCTTAATTTTTTTTGTTTCACTTTTATTGTGTTTGCCCTGATTTGAAACTCATTCCAGAAGTTGTAGAGCTCGCTCGCTCATTAGGTGTTTACTGTCCTGTAGTCAGCACTCCAGCCTTGTGCTGTTTCGGGTACAGAATCAGATTATGGTTTTTCTGACACTTTTTTCTTTCAACATTTGTTTCACATAGATGCAATTTCCCTTCTGATGTAATGTTTCCTGACGCCACAGTACTTCTCATTAAGTATTCCTTGCACCTCTAGTAGACTGTTTTTTGTTTTGTTTTTTAAATTCAGCTGTGTTCTTAATAATGTACGATTGCCTTGCTGACATTGAATGTCTCATACATTGCAAAACCTGCTGTATGAAATATTTATTTCATACAGATGTAGTACTTGCAAAAATGTCATGTGCCAAATGTACTATAGAAGTGCTCTTAAACAGGCTTTGTTTAATTTAATTTTTTTTGTACATGCTACTGAAGTGTCTTTTTAATACCAAAAACAAAGGCCTGTGGTTTATGCATTAATATCTATACTGTACTATAGTGCTAATTCTTCCCAAAAACTTACCTTTTCACCCAACATCCCCAAGTAACAGCTAAGTGAATGTGACAACTACAGTAAATGCTAAAAGGATTTTTTTTTAATTAAAGAACACATCACTTTTTAGAAAAAATTCATGAAATTCACCAGTTCATGCAAAATGTTAATAAGACAAAAAAGAAATGTTACAGAAACACATGCAAATACAACGTCCTCCATCCTGAAAACTTTACCTAATCAGAAAAGTTACAGCTTACTGTTAACTTCTGATACCTACAGTAGCACTGACACTGGAGACTCTTTTCAGAACTGCAAAATACATATCTTATCATTCATTTAGCAAGTCCCTGTGTAGGTTGTTTAATATAGAAGTGATATTAAACAACCTACAACATGACAACTGTGATGGATGGCACCCAGTCCTAGGTGTATGAGCTTCATGCTTCCTGCGACGCTGTACAGGCTAAGTGGTATAAAGAGATAGTGAGTGAGTGAGAATGTATGATAAGTGCTTTAATACAAAGATTAGAAAAGATCTTCCTTGCAGCTGACACTGCTGTCAATACTGCTGTTATAGAAAGTTTATCAATGCTGAACAGATTAAAGAAGCCGGCAATGCTGAATTTAAATGTGAAGATTTAAGGTTGTGGAGGGATGTTATCCATGTAGGCAGCACTTTTAGCCATTGTTCAGGCTCTCAAAAATTCTCACAATCCTAATTTTGAGCAAATTGTAACCAACAGTAAGGCTTTCTCTTACCATTCACGTGTTCATTAGAGTTTAAATGCAGCTGAAGTTAGAACTGTTGCCTAAAATGTTTACAAGTATTTTATTTCACTATTAAAATGGTGTCCATTTTCAAGTTTTTAGTAAATATTATTTAAATTGTAAAAACATGAACATTTACCGCCTAGGAAAGAATTAGATTAAAACACCATTGACATGGATTTAATTTCTTGCAATTAAATTTGACCTATAGCTTTTTTTAAATAAAATTTTATAAAAACAGTTCTTGGTTAGGAATCTACTTATTGTAACTCCAGAGGGCGATGCTGGATATGTAATGTAAAAAGCACATAGCAGTAAAATAAAGGTTATATGTATATTTGTGCCACTTAAAGTGCTACCATTATATGAACATGGACAAAAGAACTATGTTGATGAAATAAATTTATTTATAAATGACCTTTATGTTGTCTGACATGAATGTGAAAAAAAAGTGTTGTGGGAAGGGGAAATTATTTCTGTGTATCAAATACACTGCCTAGCCCAAAAAATAAATGTTGCCATTTCCAAAGAGGCAAATTGTTGGGCTGCATGAAGCAAAGATAACAACTAAGGAGATTGATTGAGAACATTATCAAAACCATCAACTTTGTGGAAGAAGTGGTCAGCAAAAAAGCATGAATCACATGGTGAAGTTGTATTAGGACAAAATAGAGCATTGTGGTGAAATCTCACAGAATTGGGAATAAAAACGGCTGTGTGCCCTTAAGAAAGCCACTTGTTAGTGAGACTAATCCGAAAAAAAAAAAATGCTAGAATTTGGAGTAAGTGAATGAATAAAGTTTTTGTGGTATTTTTGAGTAAGGGTTAATACAGTTCACTTTATGTAACTTAAATCACATTTAATGGTGCGATATATGCACTTAGTAACAGGAAGGATACTTATTATAATGTACAAATTTATAACCCAATAAGTGAACCATTTCAGGGACAAAGGAAGGTCACGTTTAGTGTTCTTTTGACCTGAGTGTGTGAAAGAAATGATGCAGGAAGTATGTTTGATGTTGGTTAAATATTATGGAAAGTTAGTTAACTGTTGAAAAATCTAAACTAAATTAAGGACCTCATACCAACAAAATGTGATGACTTTTTGAATAAACAAACAAAACCAAAACATATTGTACTGTCTGATGATGAAAATAATAATATCTAAAAAGGAGACAAATGCAGTTTATTAGTTAAAGATTTCATATTTGCAACAATATATTTTAAAGCATATTTGGCTAAAGCTTGTATATATAGCATGACTCATTTAAAGGTGAAACATTTAAATTCTTCTCTTATTCTATATTTTTTATTGCAATATACAAGAACAAACTAATTTGAACTCAGAATTGGCAATATTTAAGCAGTATCACACTTTCTGTCTCGAGTTCAGGCTGTTGTGCTGAATATCAGCTATCTAGACAAGTTCTGGTTTTAGATCCACTGAGCATAAGATTATACAAAGGGTATGTGTATATAAATAATAATAAAAAGACCAGATAACCAGTGGAACATTTAAATGCTACAGCGGAGCAACATCCAAACATCCAGGGTCCAGGTTTGATTACCGCCACACAGGGTGTGTGTACTTGGAGTTTGCATGTTTTTGGTGGGTTTCCTCAGGGTACTCCGGATTACGTCCTCAGTCCAACAACATGCAGTTTAGGCTAATTTGCATTCCCAAATGGCTCTTAGTGTGAGAATGAGCATGTGAGTGTGTGTATGTGTGTGCGCGTTCTATGATAGATTGGCAACCCATCCAGGGTGAACCGTGCCTCGTGCCCGAAGTCTTCTGGGATAGGCTCCCTCCAGGCCCCTGCGAGCCGTAAACAGGATAAAATGTTCTAGACAACTGGAGTGAGGAAGATGAGAAAGATCACTGCCAGAAGGTGGCGGTAATGAACCAATGAGCTGCCAGTAAACACCAATATAATAAGGACTTAGAAATAAAGGTGTGTTAAAAGGTGTGTTAGTCAGGTTTGTCAAGATAAACATTTTTTCCTGAGACGGACTGAGATCATACCTGCCTTAAGCCAGGTGAATTCTATAGCTCGGTTTTTGTTCTACACTAAACCGAGCTTTCAGCTGGTTTCTGCATTTACCCCGATTCACATTAAAACACACACATACACACAATAGCAAAGAAGAAATGGTGCACTATTTCTTTCTCTTCTCCAGACATTGTTCACTGTGACCAGACGGAAAGGTTCATCAACTCATCTACACTGGCAGAAAAAATTGAAAGGCGAGTGAGTGCCTGGATATATGCAATACAACTTTTCTGTCATAAGGTTTACATATTCTTAATAATTTAATGAACCATTGAACGTAATCTATTTCTAATATGGCATTGATGTTAGGTGTCAGAGAAAGATAACATATAGTTAAAGTAACATAATAAACATGTTTATTCTGGTTTCTCCCACAGTCCAGAGACAGTTCAGATGAGGCTAATTGCCGTTTTGAAATTGCTGCTCAGGACTCCAGGCCTCCCGCAACCCTGTACAGGATAAATAGTATAGGGAAAGAGTAAGTGAGTGCGTATTAAGAGTGAATATTTATGATGAATAGCCATAACATTATGACCACTGAGAGGTGATTTGAATGACATTAATCACCAGCTATACACCAGTAGGCATCCAGTGCTCACTCATGCCCAAAGGTGCAAAGATCCAAAGTACAGCCCATCCAGTCCGATCCACAGAGAACCCAATGCAGCAAAGAACACTGGAAAAAATTTAAGTTGGCTACAATAGAAAGCAGAACACCCAGTCTGCATTACAGTCCATCACTTATGTTGCTTAGCAGGTAAAAAGTTTAAGATCGTTGATCCGGCCTCCAAACTCCTCAGATGTCAATCTGATGAACCATCCATACAATGCGCTGGACAATCAAGTTTGATCCATGGAGACCCCACTCCGCAACCCACAGCACCCAAAAAATAAATACAGTATATATCAATTTTTAAATTATGTACAATTATATAATTAAGTTCAGGCCTTGTTCTGAGGGCTTTAGTTGCCCCCTATTGCCACACCTTGTTCATATATCTTTCAAGTTGTTATTCTTTATAAAAGTAGTTAATTTTTATTGTAAGGTCTGATAGATAGACTGTGACAATTTACTAATGTTCAATGACCCTAAAATATATAAACGCATAACCAGTTTTACATGAAATAGGTACCTTTAAAATATAGACTATTTTTCTGTGCTACAATGAAATCAAAATAAAGAATATAAGTTCTAAATACAGTGGAACTTTGAATTGCGAGTAACTTGGTCAGTGAGTGTTTTGCAAGACAAGCAAAATTTTTAAGTAAAATTTTAACTGGTTAAATTAGCTAGGTCTTGATAAACAAATACTGTAGCATGTACCGTATGCGCTTTGTCTGCCGAGCGTCATGTGATTACAACTGAACCAGTGGTTCTTCTCTCTTTCTCTCTTGCGTTATGGGATTGTGGATAATGTGGATAAAAGCTCCTGCTTCTTATACCGTCTAACAGTCTTATAGTCATGATTCTTTTCAAAGGCAACGGTCAGGTTAATTTGTTTTACTATTACTTTAGATTTTGTATTCATTATTTTTATATAAATATTTTTAGATTGTGGAACAAATCATCAATCTTGATCTTTTTACTGGCCCATCACACATCACAGCCTGGTTAGTGTGGGCATGGGGCATTTGAGTAATATAAGTAAAATACAATTTTTATAGTAGTGTCAAAATTGAATAGTAGAGAACAAAATTATTTAAGAAAATCGGACCTTTCTTGGATTTTTTGAAGTTTTATTTTATTATAAGTGCACTGTAATTTTCATGATTATTTATACATTTCGTAATCACATGTTAATGTTACCTAACGACCAAGAACATGAGAGGTAACATTGTATGTTAACAAAACAATCTTAACTATCAGATTAGATACTAAACAGCTGAACCTGTTGAAATGATCAGATATTGTGCCACACCCCTGCCAGAAAATGAGTAACACTTCCCGAAACAGGTATTATAACAAGAGCCAAAATGATGTCATTTGGCTAAAGGCATTGCAATAAAAATGCAGCCATATTGGCACACTCAAAACATGCGGAATGCTCAGCCAAAGCTACGCACATCTCTAACACCACCAATCTGCTAAACCAGAACCAGTTTAATTAGGCCATTGGATTCTTGGGTTTATTTGATAACGGAAAAGCTTTTTGATAATGATTAAGCTCATTTTTGTTTTTCATAGGAAGGGATCTTCAACAGCAATGAATGTTCTTGATAAACAGAGTGAGAATATGAAGAATGCATTCATGCATTGAAATCTAAAATTTGTTCTGTATGTACTGTAGATTAAGATTAAATAGCCATGTATGGACCAACATCAGAGAACTTTGTACATTACCCTGGCATTAATGTGGGTAAGTATTGCCATTTATGGTATTATTGTGACTACAAAATACGTTTTTTGTGTTTTCTCTTAATTGAGATTGTTAGCAATGGGCCTGTGGTGACTATTATATTTAATATAACATTCACACACACATTCACAGATTAAGGACAATTTCAGGAGAATCCTAATTAGCCTGATCTGCATGTTTTTGGACTGTGAGGTAACTGGAGAACCCAGTAGGAACCCTCCAAGCACGGGGAGAACATGCAAATTGAGTGCTCTTATATGAATATAAATAGCAACACATCATTTTTATGTATGATTAAACTATTAGGCAAATATTTAATCGTCAGCACTAAGGGCTTGGGCTGACCTTCACTTTCCAGCCTTTTTGATTAAAAAAAAAAAAAATCTCCTTCCAAGTGTTGACTCATTACTGAATGTTTCTAGAGCAGGTGGAGCACTTACCGGGATGGACAAACACACTTTCGGTCAGGTGCTCTGTGCCACATACACACCATACATCAAAAGAACCAGTCATCAACATGTCAGTCAAAGAGGGACCCGGAGACAGACAGGCGATAAGAAATACATTTGCATTTTTAGGGTTAAATAAAAGGACCTATCTTAGCCTTCTTCAGTTCTTAGTTGTGTTTAATCAAAACTCTTAGACGTACAATAAATCGTTTCTACTGAAAACCTCTTTCTCTCTGCCTATCTTGTTCTAATTAACTTATTATACACATGGCAGTACTTAAAAAGAGAACATAAAAATTGTACTCATTAGGTTATTTGAATGAGACACTAGGACAAATCCATTTAATATATTTTTGTTTGAAGTATGCAGTAGTATGGACTTATGACTTAAGCAGCCACACTCATTTTTGTTTTTTAATTAATTAGTTAATAATTCTAGCTCAAATTACACTGCTATCAAGTAACATAACAGCAAAATGAAGCAAAGACTGTATTTGGAAGTAAGCTTTCAGAAAAATCCAACATGTCTCTAGTTTCACTCTTTATAGTCAGAATTGTCACCAAAATACATCAGTGCAAATGACGTTAATGACTCATCTCCCATTATCACTACCGCTACCAAAGATCACAAAAAATATATATACTGTATTTTATTACAGCCTACAAATCATTAGTGATCAAATCTCAAAATGCATTATAAGCTCAGTCCAGTCCATGTTATTAAAATCGTTGGAAAGCAATCCTAATCTAAGCCAAAGTGCTCATTCACACAAACAGCTGAACAAAAATTCCAAAGACGAGACTAAACAGTATCTCTGATCAGAAGTTCTGTACAGGGTTTCTGCTCTTTTTGATCAACAGGACATTTTCTCAATTTCTCTAGAACTTTAGACTCAATCAAAACCATTTTAAATTAAAATCATTTTCTATTACTAAAAAGTCCATTTAAGGTGCTGTGATAATCACTGAATGACACCATTACAAACACATATCCTGTGTAGAAGAACCAGTTGTTGTGACCTTGCAGACCATGCAGGCATCCTGAATGCAGCTTTCACCACTTATAACTTTACAGATATTTATGTTTGATCTAATAATAGTGAGCTGGACATTCTATTAACCGGATTATATTATCTTTTCTATGCATCATCTGACATACATTCATTCATTTATTTATTCCTCATTTGTACAGCTTTATAGTTCTGCAACAAAATTAAATGATCTTCACTGTGACACAAGACATGTCTTCAAAGACAGGTTATTCTGAAGTGATAAATGTAAATTTGAAGAGCAGTGTTGGATTTGCTATTTATTCACCTGAGGTTATAGTTTTGTAGAAAGTTAAGTTGCCAAACTTACTTGTTCCTCTGTCTAAGTTCAAGTCTGCTCTTAAGATCTAGCTTTAATGCTGGCCTGTACACATCTATAGTCCATATTGTATTCTTGGCTAGTAGTTTTATTTTCTCTGATTTTGCAAGGTGTGATAAATGTTATGGTCTTAATATGTTTTCAGTTACAGTGGAACCTTGGTTTGCGAGTAACGTGGTTTACGAGTGTTCCACAAACCGAGCAAAGATTTTTAATACATTTTTATTTGGAAACCGAGCAAGTATTAGTTTACGAGCGCCGAGTATCATGTATCACACATGCGACTCTTATTTTGACACCGAGCGTCACTCTCTCACCACCCCCCTCCCCCCATGGCTTCGCAAACACACAGAAACTCTGCTTGTCTCTTATGAGTGTGTGTGCGCAATTTGACACACACACACACACACACACACACACACAAACGGGCACAAACGCTCTCTTGCCTTTTCACCCCCTCCCCGGCTTCACAAACACACAGAAACTCTGCTCTTTTGCGATTCTTTTCAAAGGTAAGGTGCTGGTTCATTTTTTATTATTTTTTTTACTTTACAGCTGTGATTCCCCTAGTATGCGCCACGCCAGGGCAGAGAGATTTATTTTTTCCCTGTTAAAACATTTTTTCCGTGTTTATGTGTGTGTCTGTTTGTTGTGAAACTTAAGTGATTCCCTTAGTATGTGTCTCGCTTTTTTCCGTTAAAACGGTGTTTCCGCTGTGTTTATGCGTTTGTTGTGAAACTTAAAAAGTGAGTCTGTTAATATACGCTCATGCCAGTCTCAGAGAGATTTCTTTTTTTCCTGTTAAAGCGGTGTTTCCGTTGTGTGTGTGTGTGTGTGTTTGTTGTGAATCTTAAAAAGCGAGGTGGGGAGAGGGAGGAGGAGTGTTACTGTGTAAAACGAGGTGAGGGAAGGGGCTAATTCCACACACACACGCGCACACACACACACACACACACTGCGCGCACCAACGGAAACACTTATCTGTCAGGATTTATGTGTACTTTTTTTTTTTTAAAGATAAAGTGCAGATTAATTTGTTTTATTTTCATTTTATAGATTGTATTAATTATTGTTATGTATTTATTTTTTGGGGCTGTGGAACAAATAATTTTTGTTTTCATTATTTCTTATGGGAAATGATGATTTGGTTTACGAGTGTTTTGGAATGTGAGCTCTCTTCCGGAACTAATTATGCTCGTAATTAAAGGTTCCACTGTATTTTATTCGATTTTATTTATGTATTTATTTTTATTATGTGTGGTCTTAGTGGATTTCAGTTTTATTTATTTCATTAGTGATTATGTTGTAGAGTTGGGCTTCTTGAAAGGTACTTTTCTAATTCACTAACATGTATGCTATATAGGCAGCACGGAGAGTCCGGGTTCGATTCCCGTCTCTGTGTACATGGAGTTGCATGTTTTCCCCGTGCTTGATGGGTTTCCTCCCACAGTCCAAAGACATGTAGGTTAGGTTAACTGGCATTCCCAAATTGGCCGTAGTGTGTGAATGAGTGTGTGATGTTGTATGTGTGTGCCCTGCGATGGATTAGCACCCTACCTTGTGCCCTAAGTCTCCTGGGATAGGCTACAGGCCCCTGTGACCCTGAATATTTTAGGATTAAGTGGTATAGATGATGGGTGTGAGTGAGTAAGTGAATATGTTATATGTTTTACTGTATTATTATTATTATTATTATTATTATTATTTTATTATGCTTGTGTAAGAGCTTGTGGTTTCTCGCTTTTTTGGTGTTGTTGTTGGTGTCGTTACTGGCAAGTGTGTAAAAATCTCCGATTAAAAAAAAAAAAAAAGAGAGATGAATCTACTTTCAGTTAAAGGGTCACATGGTTTCTCTCATTTACCGTCCATACTACAAATTTTTACATTTTTAGTGTGCAGAAAATGCCAAATACACATTACACCGATCCATCAGTTCAGGAGTTATCGGATATGGATCAAGATGTAATCACGCACACACACACAGTCAAGCAACCATCATTATTTAAAACCCTAAATGAAAACACAATGTTTGCAAAAATCTTGACTTCCAAAACATTTTTATTTTCCATACAGGAATGGAAAAAATAATTTCTAAATTCCATAATTCTTACAACTGCATGAATCCTGCAGAGCAATAGGCAGTGGGAGAACACCAGATTTTTGGATCAGTCAGTTGTTGTGAGTTCTAGAAAAGGGCATAGAGGAAATAAATGAACTTTAGTAAAGCATGACATAGAGATAAGTATATTTCTGGACACTAACAAGTTTTAGATGCAGTAATCAAAATAAAGTCGATCACTATAAAATGTTTGATTAATTTTTTTTTAAAAAGTCGAGTAAAGTATATCGCCTTTCTAACAGCAAGCTTAGCAATCAGGTTAGTTACAATTTGAGCATTTTCTCAATTAGGGTAGTTAAATTTAATTAATGTTTAAAAACATTTTTTTTAAACGTACAAATCACAATTGTATACAGTATGAATACATAAACTGGCCATACCATTATTGCCTCACACCTAATAAGTACAATTAACTACAATACCAGTTAAATGTATGGACACCAAGTAATCCAGTGTTTTTTGTTAAGTGACACGTTTTACATTTTAGAACAATACTGAACATTTTTTTTCATAAAACTGTAAGAAATATGTATGGAATAATACATATAAAATTAGGTGATGAAGTAACAACAACAACAACAACAGTTAGTTATTTTAAGACATGAAGTCCAGCTGTTCTGGATCTTGCAAGGACAGTATTGTCAGGTCCATTTACAAAACCCATTAAGCACCATCATGAAGACTATACCAGGAAAGAAAGTCTAACACCCTGCTGCAGAGAAGAAGTTCTTTTAGAGTTACCAGCCTCAAAAATCACCAATTAACAAACAGCAGCTCAGATTAGAGTGGTTATGAAGACCAATATCAATATCAAAGGAGAATATTGCATAGTTTGGATGTCTCTTTTCATTGGTACTGTAGGTCCCCTTTTTGCTACCCAAACAGCCCTGACCCATCACATGGACTCTACTGGACCTCTGAAGGTGTGCTCTGGTATCTGGCACCAACTGTCAGTAGCAGTTTCTTTAAGTCCTGTAAGTTGTGACGTGGGGCCTCCATGGATTGTTTATAAAGCACATTCCACAGATGCTCAATGCTCAGCTTCAACTTGGTGTTGTGTCCCTCAAACCATCTTTGCACTATTTTTGCAGTGTGGCATGGCGTTTTATTCATCTATGCTTTTATCTATGCTTTTGCTCATTAAATAAGACTTGATTCGATTTAGCTGATCACCTAATTAGTACCTCATGAAGCAGATTGAGGCATGCTTGTGTTGAAATGCAAAAGACACCGGAATGCAGTAGTTGCCATACATGTAGAGAAGCTGAATAAAAAAAAAAGCAGTTGTCTTTTGTCCAGAACTGTATATTAAATCAAAACAATTGACTGAAGTGCAGAAAACCTTACAGACAAACTGATCTTACATTTTTTGTGCTTATGCACTAACTATGACATGCATAAGTAAAATCAGAAGAAAAGAAAAAATCCGCATTTGTAAGCATGAGTTCCATGACTAATTGCAATTACCACATTTTTCCATAGGATAGTAGCATGAAGAAACATGAGGGCGCTGTGAGCGGTTACCTGGTTACGGGCTCCGGGCCAGGGTGGGGCGCTGTGGGAGCTGTTAGTGTGAAGTCAATAAAAGAAGAGAGGTTGGGTGTGTGTGTGTGTGTGTGTGTGTGTTACTATTGCTATTACTATTGTTACTATTATAGTAGGTGGTTTGATGCACATTGACTTTGATCATAGCATAAATGGTATTTAAGATGTGAGCTCTTACATAAACATCCTTTTTATGAAATGCTTACAATTCCTTAGGTTAAAATACAAAGTAGTTTGACCTCATAAAATCTCAAGATAATAAAACAATGATTAATCTTACCAATGCACTTTGGAGGAGGTGGATTCCATCCGTTTATATCACAGACCAGGTAATCTTCTCCTTCCATAGTGTAACCTTCATTACACTTATATTCAACAAAATCTTTATAGCCATAGGGTGGTGATTTTTTTCCAACTCTAACTGCATTTCTAACTTAGTCAGGTGACTCACAGTTTACAACTGCAAAAGCATATAGTGAATAAACAGTTTAGGGGAAAATATTAATTCTTAACTGAGATTATGTAAACCTCCAGCGTTACTCACGTAAACACTGAGGAGGATGCTGAAAGGTTCCATTAGCAGAACAGACTATTGTTGATTCTCCAATAAGAGTGTAACCTCTACTACAGGAGTATGAGACTGCATCATTATAACCGTAGGATTCATCCTCAGGCTCAAATACGCCATTCTGTATAGCGGGAGGTGGTAAACATTTCAGCACTGAAAAGTAATGAAACAGGTTAAGGTGCTTTAAACTAATTTTCTGCTTCAAATCAACCTGAAGATAAGCATAAACATAAGCATAAATGTCATTACATTCATACACTGCAGGTTTCCCATCCCAACCGTTTTCTTGGCAAGTCCTAGTTTTAGGTCCAAAGACGGCATATCTAAAAAAAAAAAAAGAAAAAAGGGAAATAGGGACGTTTGTGTAAATTTGAATAAAGACTAAAGGCAAAATAAAGAAATTGACCACAGCTTTACTCACCCTTCATTACACTGAACAGTGATGGTGGCACCAAATTCAATTCCATCTGGAATTGAATATTTTCCATTTGACACCTCACCCGGATTTCCACAGGACTTTTCTAAAACAAAATATATACGCCAATGGTTGAACAAGACAAATAAATAAATAAATACTCCAACATCATAGATACATAGCTATTATGTTCAATAAATTAAAAAAAATACTTTTGCACTGAAGGTCTAGTGTGGTCCACTGTTTCTCTTTGCAGGTGATTGAATTGGAAGCTCCTGAATCAACAGGCCGATAACCAGTGGAACATGTGAATGCTACAGTGGATTCTTCTGGAAAATTCCACATTAGAGCTGATTCTTCTCCTACCAAGGGTTTTTCACATTGGGCTGGGAACATATCAGAAACACAAATATAATATTAGTGAATTTTAGCATAGCTGAAACATTGTTCTGGCTAAAATGAAGTGAGTATTTATATAGTGCAATAATGTATGACAGTGTGTCACAAAATACATGTCCTCCATTTTAAAACCATCAAAATAAACATTTACACCAGAAGCAGCCTTATCATGGATTTCAAGGATCATTAGGCAATATTAGGCACATGCTTATTTGGGTGAAGTACGATAAGATTAAGATTAAATTATTTGTCACCTGTATCTTGCAGCACAATGAAAAGATTTTTTCACATATCCCAGTTAGGAAGCTGTGGTCAGTTCAGGATCAACCAGTATACAGCGCTCTGGTGCAGGATGCACTATTTTTATAACATTGTCAGCTATTTAGCATTGTTAACTGCATAAGCATGATTTTGCAGACAATGCATTTAAGTGAAAGTGGTTAATCAAAAGCATTATATAAAGTACCTTTTTGTATTGTTTGTGTCGTACTTTTTCTTAGAGTAGCGTTTTTTTTTTTTTTTTTACAGCTGTTTTAGGATTGTGTTAGAGTAACATTCTGTGCCCTTACCAGAGTTCACAGTGCTCTTTTTCCAGACTAAAATTCATGTTAAAATTAAGCCAGGGAAATTCTAACATGCTGGTTTTATTGCTCATCTATATTAAAATTCAGAAAAATGTGTAAACCTACTACTACATGCGCTGAGCAGAGAGAAACAAGACACACACACTTACACTGAACGGTTCATTTCTAGCACCAAAAGCAGCTAATGTTTGAAATTACATTTGTTATTGTATTTTTGGTTTTCCTCATTTCGTTCTGACAAAAGTTCAAGAAAACAATGACATGGTGGCTAATGCCCTTCTATTTAGCCACTGTCCTGATACAGCTGAATAGTTAGTTTTACAGTATGGCGTTATATTCATGCCACAATCCTGAGCTGGTGAGCGCTCTCAAAATGTCAAAACTATGCCATGATTGTGGCATGAATATAACGCCATAGAGACTCATTGCATGACGTTATCCTAATCAGACTTAGACTTGTGTAGGAGTGTTATCTGATCAAGATGATTTTGAAAATAAAGTGAACCAGAGGATGAAATTATTTAAGTAAAATCCTGCCCTATTAAGCGACTTCATGCTTGGTGTTGGAGAAATGTATGAATCTAATTTTAAATGTATGCGTTTAATTTATTTCCAACACAGCAGTATCTTCATTGTTGCTAAAACAAACAAACAAACAAACAAACAAAAAACAACCCCTATAGTATCAGTCACCTGCAGAAACAGCATACGACATGTTCATTAATTGACCAGTTACATACCGCATATGATGTAAAAAAAAAAATAAAATAAAAAATTCAGTTTTTGTCCAAAAGTGTCTTTTTGCGAGCTTTTAGTAACTTTGTGTTACTAAAACGTTTCTCCTCTGCGCGCATGTTTACCTGAACGGCATGAATTTCCATGCATGCAAATGCATTTCCTCACTACATTTAACCAATTAGACACCTCTGTAGCTCTCCTACATTTTGGTGGAGTGTTTTCCTATTTTAAGAATCTTACTCCTACTCCTGAAGGTAGGACCAAAATGCCATCATTCTGAGAACTTTTGGCCACTTTAGGAGCGATTTCCTACTCTGAGAAACCAGGGCCAGGGCTTGTTCTGGGGGTTTTACTTGCCCCTGAACATGTGGCCCATTTTACTTGTTGGTCCAGAAGGTGGCATTTGACAACTGAAAAGCTGTAATTCCTAAATAAGTAAAACATAATTTCAAAGCATTGTAAAAATAGAATATGATAAGAAAAACCTTTATTAATTGTGAGGAAATTACAGCACTAAAACAGAGAATCAAACATATACAAATTTTGTACAAAAAAGTACTTTTATTAATACTAATAGTAAAGAAGTTGTTACAATTTTCTTTATTCTGTAGAGCTTTCTTGTATGTATTATTCAATGTGCATTGTCATATTTATGATTTTTCTTAATTTTTTTTGAAACATGGACCAATTTAACTTTATAAATTTATTATATCGTTAGATATAAGATATAACTTTATTTGTCCCACAGTGGAGAAATTTCAAAAACGTCACCTGACTACTACCTTTTAGAAATTATATTATTTTTTTAACATGTAAATAGCTATTCTATTGTAAGTGCTACAGATAAGTCATCAGGTGAGACAAATTCATCAGGGACATCTTCTGGTGATTTCTCAACATGTCACCGCAGGCAATATAGTTTTCTCCATCACATAATACATTCCTGTTTAAACTAATACATTTCTATTTGAATCAAATTCTACATATTTCAATGATTATTTGTATTAATAGGGTTTTTTCTTAATTTTTTTATAGTGAAAAGCTGGAGAAACATGATCTCTGGGCATTTAGATGAACAAGGTATGAATGAGGAATTATAAATGAATCTTTAATGATAAATTAAACCAGATCATACCGTGGATTTTTCCAGCCATGATGAGACATGTGAGAGGGATGATCAGACTGTAGCTCGGCGTCTCCCACATCTTTTGGACCGGTGCAGTTGTTTTTACAAATTATTATTATTTTTTTTTTTTTCAATTTAATGCTACAACAAGGTTAATAATATTTTTACTTGTCTATTTGAGGGAAAAAAATAAACACAACAACAATTACAAAAATAATTGAAGTTTATGGTCTGTTTACATCATTACACACTAATGTTATCTGGAGACCAAGAACATGAAAAGTAAATATACAGTATGATTGCTGCTTCTTTTCTGGATCCACTGTTTAACTAAAAAAAAATAACATTAAGTGCCAAAAGACCGAGTGATGGCCAATGAGCTACTCAATTTAAATAAAATTCTCTTAATTTATGTGAACAGGGGCAGCCTGTTCACATAAATTAAGATTTACTTTAAACTAACTATATCCACTTTTTTTTTTGTACCATCAACAAATAAAACAATCTTACCTTTCAGATTATATACTGAACAGCTGAACCCGTTGAAAAGACCGGAGGCTGTTATTTATAATCAATTTCAGGGTGAATGACCAGACCTTGTGCCAGACCCCTGGCGGAAAATGAGTGCTTCTTCCCAAAAGAGGTATATATGCAGGAGCCAACGTGATGTCATTTGGCTGAAGGTATTTCAATAAAAGGAGGTCAGACTGGCATACAAAACATTGTTTTGTGCCGTTATGCTGTAGACAGTGGTTGTTTTGCAATGTTCAGCCAAAGCTACAGTGTCTCTAACACCATTAGTCTTTTAATAGAAACAGAACCAGTTAAATTTAAATCATTTGGTTGTTGGATTCAATTGATCATGAAAATTCTCTCTGTAAATTAACTGCTGTGAACTTTAGTCTGTCTACAGCTTTTTGTTAAACATTAAGCACATTTTTTAAGAGAAGAAGTGGACTGTGCAAGTAATGTTTTTAATAAACAGTTAGTGTTTTGTAATTGGGGTCAAGGATACATCAGTCGGCCTCCGAGTGGCGCAGTGGTTAAAGCGCTCGCCCTATCATCCGGAGATCGCTAGTTCGAATCCCGGGTGGTGCTGTAACCTCTCGCAGCCGGAGGTCTAGAGAGAGCTGATCGGCCGAGCTCTCTCAGAGGGGAGGGATGAGAGGTACTTAGTGCTCCGACATTAATCACGGCTCTACAGCCAGTCAGGGGCGTCTGTGAGCTCGCGCAGCGGATGGAGCGGATAGCGCTGTCCTCCGAGTGTGTTACGCCGTCCCCAACGGTGCGCGAGCGAGTAGTTCGAAAAGATGCGGTCGTGGTTCGGAGGAAACACGTGATATTCTTCGGCCCTCCCGGCTGAGTGGTAGTAGTAACCTTAATGTGGAGCCCTCTAGTGACGGGGAGGAATTGAACACGACTAAATTAGGGGGGAAAAAAAAAAAGGATACATCAGTCAATGAAGCCCTCTATTTTTTGTCCTTGACTACTCAGTCCCTGGTTACCATAAATAACTTATGTTGGTTTTACGTGAGAATTACTTATAAATATTGAAGTAAGATATTGCTGGACTGGTCAAATTAAAATGATCTGTAATAATTTACACCTAAAACGCGCTGTGCATTGGGCTGCAAATAATTCATTAAAAAAAAAATCTATGAATGGTTGTGTTGTTTGCTTGCATTGAACTATCAAACATTTGTACTGTATGTGCTGTAGTTGAAGATTTAATTCCTGGATAGCCAGACATGCATCTTTATGCAGAGATGCTCAGATGCAGAGATGCTCTCATTAATGTGACTAATCATTGGCATTTATGGTAGTCTTTAATATTATTGTGACTACACAACACGTCTCGTTGTGTTCTCTCTGAATCAAGATTCAAGATTGAATGTCTCCTTGAAAAAAAAGTAAGAAATCAGTGGGATTTATGTATGTATATGTAAATGTTTGGAGAGTATAAATAGTATGTGAGTATAAATGAATAGTATTCATTTAGTTGATATGTTGAAGATATTATAACTACAGGGTGGGCCATTTATATGGATACACCTTAATAAAATGGGAATGGTTGGTGATATTAACGTCCTGTTTGTGGCACATTAGTATATGTGAGGGGGCAAACTTTTCAAGATGGGTGGTGACCATGGTGGCCATTTAGAAGTCGGCCATCTTGGATCCAACTTTTGTTTTTTCAATAGGAAGAGGGTCATGTGACACACAAGAAAAACAATGGTGTGCTTGGTTTTAACATAACTTTATTCTTTCATGAGTTATTTACACATTTCTGACCACTTATAAAATGTGTTCAATGTGCTGCCCATTGTGATGGATTGTCCATGCAACCCTCTTCTCCCACTCTTCACACACTGATAGCAACACCGCAGGAGAAATGCCAGCACAGGCTTCCAGTATCCGTAGTTTCAGGTGCTGCACATCTCGTATCTTCATACCATAGACAATTGCCTTCAGATGACCCCAAAGATAAAAGTCTAAGTGATCGGGAGACCTTGAGACGACCAATCCACTTTTCAGGAAACTGTTCATCTAGGAATGCTCGGACCTGACACCCATAATGTGGTGGTGCACCATGCTGGAAAAACAGGGAACATGCCAGCTTCTGCATTCATCATGTAGAAATTTCAAATATCCAGTGGCCTTGAGGTTTCCATTGATGATAAATATACCACACCATACCATCACTTTTTTTGTTCCAACAGTCTTGGAGGGATCTATTGTGGGTGTCAGACCAATAGCGGTGGTTTTGTTTGTTAACTTCACCATTCACATAAAAGTTTGCCTCATCACTGAACAAAATCTTCTGTGTGAACTGAGGATCCTGTTCCAATTTTTGTTTTGCCCACACATCCTTCTGCAGTAGCTGGAGTTTGTAAGGGTACCATTTGTGAAGAGTGTTGAAATTCTGTGATTATGGCATGAGAAAAACAGCAGTTTCATAAGCAACAGAAAAACAAGTGCTGCCATCATTAACTTTGAAGAAGATGAATGGTTAACAGTCATGTCCGAAATAATTGGGACAAACACATTGTGAAAGTGATTTGTCACCCACATGTGCGAGTTCACAAACACCATCAAGCTTCACTACAAAGAAACATGACCCACATGCAGGCACCAAGCCCCAGGAAAGAGGAAGATCCAAGAGTCAGGGCCTCTCGCTGCAGTGAGGATAAGTTCATCCGAGTCACCAGCTTCAGAAATCATATCACCACAACATATCCACCATAAGAACGGAATGCATCCGTTGGATTGAGGCGTCCAACTCCCCATTACACACACACACACACACTCACCAGGCAAGTCAGGGCACCGATTTGCAGAAACCACTAAATTGAAAATGTACATTGTTTACAAGTCAAATCAGTCATTGCACCTGTACCTATAATATGTGAGATATTTCTTTTATTTTCCACATACAGTAGGTCTGGAAAACATGTAAATTCCACAGTTTTTCCAGGATTTGCATGACTGCATGGAAAACAGTCAGTTATTGTTCACTTGGACTGCGTTCTAGAAAAGGACATAGTGGAAATATATAATATTTTAAAAAGCATGACAGAGTGACATGTATTTCTGGGCATTGGCAGGTTTTAGATGCATTAAACAGAAGAAAGCTAATTGCTGATAAATGTTTGATTACAACAAGTGGAAAGGTCAATTAAACTATAACATGCCTTTATACTAAGCCCCTAAAGGGAGTGGTAGGAGGAATAAAAAAGGAAAAAAAAATTATGTGACTCACTTCCAGGTCAGTCTTCCAGAGCATATATATTGATTTTGTCTTTGCTTCTCTGACATAACGTTAAAATTAAGGCTTGCTTCTTCTTAAATTTTTTTTGCAGGTTAGGTGCATTACTTTCACCTGCTGGATTAAATCGATAATGCTCACGGTCAAGGACAAGTCACATTCTGATCGACAAGTAGTTCCCTGAGAAATGCACTGCACAGGGGATTCAGCCATGTTACAGTAACTACGATTCTAAACCACAGGGAGCAAAACTGCTCAGGTCAAACGGAATGTGAAACAATGCTTCATCACTTCACTTTAAGTAGACCCAAAAGTTCTCATAAGTCATTGCGCCTTGCTGGAATGTGGGAAAAAAATGGAACTTGAAAAGCGATTTTTTATCATTATTATCAAAGATGACAGTAAATACTATACTACAAATATATGCGATATTAGTACTAATAGTAATAATACATTTTGCAATTGTATCTCGTTTAGTTTGAATAAATATTCAATATTGAATTACAGTAGTGAAATTTCCACTTGGCAGGAGCTGACTCTGCCTAAAACTGATTGGACCCCACCCACAAGCTTAGCTTTAGTTTTGTTAAATGTTATGGTGGCTAACATTAATCTATATGCTAATGAATTAGTTTGAACTCCATCATTCATACCCTACATGTCATCCTGTATCAATTCCTACATTTCTTGTGGTAAGTTAAACTTAGCTGGTTAGCTAAAAGATACGTAGCAGACAGCTGGCGGTTTGACACCTGCAGTGCAGCTGTCACTAAACTTGGCAACGCCCCCAATTATGCATACCCCCCTCCTCCCATACAGCTGTAACCCATAGGTGAATAATAAATATAGCTATTGAGAACAAAATGGTTTTTGGACCAAACTGTAAACTAAAGATGCTATAATAAACTATACTATAACTACTAGACTAAATATATAACTATAATAATCTGTAATTTATTGATGTTTTAAAGTTGTACATTTTACCAAGAGGTCCAAGGGGATTGACTCACTTTTGGAGCACTGCCCAGTGGACATTGGAAGAACTGCATGTTTTGGCATTTGCACATTGGCTTCATTTTTGAGACCTGGTGGTGCCATTCAAGCGTGAGGTTTTGTGAGATATGGCAAAACATTTTAAGAGGTCTTTAAGAGTTTTTGCAAGTTGAAAAAAAAAAGAAAAAAGATCTTATGTTCCCTTAGTCCCTTTAGAGGCTCAGTACTTTTCTAACAGAAAGCTTAGCGATCAGGTCAGTTACAGCATACGCTACTCATAAAAATGGCATGATAAAAAAAATACATTGCAAGAAAAACAAGCAGCAGGTCATTAAAGGCAGTGAGCTTGTAGCCAACGATTTAAATATGTACCACCTCAGACATATAGGACTTGTACAAGTTTAAAAAGTCAAATGAACAAGTTTATGTAACATATATTGCTGCATTACATCTTAGGTAATAATTTAACAGACTTACGACTTACAGTACATTACAGTCATTTTGAATCTCAACACAATCGACAGATGAAGTGGGAAACTGACAAGCTAAGCAGCTAACTTGTATGAGTGTTGTACAGTAACATAGTAAGTGTTATAGACTTAACAAATCATATGTCAGTATGTTGATTACTCTAAACCTGGTATATACACCCGCTTACAAAAGTGAGTACACTACTCTGATTTCAGCAAACATTTTAGTATATCTTCTCAAAGGACAATACTATAGAAATGAAACGTGGATATATTTTAGAGTAGTCAATGTGCAGCTTGTATAACAGTATAGATACTGTAGGAGTGGAAGAGGATCCCAGCAACAATATATGCAGCTCTGGGAAATTCCATGGCCAGGAGGATTAATGCCATGCTATATAACAATGGTGTTCACACAAAATATTGTCACTTTGGACACAGTATTGACATGCTAACTTGTGGACTCATTTTCGTTGCCAGTTATTTAGACAATAAAGTCTGCCTGTTGAGTTATTATTAGTTACTATACTACTATACAAGCTGCACATTGACTATTCTAAAGGATATTCATTTTTTTTATTTTTTATTTCTGTAGTATTATCTCTTGAGAACATAAAATAATTAAGTGGTTCACTAAAATGCTGCGTTGTTTCTGCAAACGCCTTGTTGGGTTGTTCATGCCAGGTCAAAATTATTTCGGGGACTTTAAACACATTGTTGGGTTGGGTAATGCTGGGTCAAATGAGATGTAGTGGTTCAATTACAAATGAACACCTGGTTGGGTTATTTTGACCCAACAACTGGTTTATTCTTTATTTCTCCAAACGTCAGCCTGCAAAATGTTTGAAATATTACTGTTATTGTGTCACAAAGTGTAGTTTTAAGAGTAGTTTAAGCGAGAATGTATGTGTGTACAGCTCAAAACATCAATCGGTTATTAAAAATAGCAGCTATTTTAAAAATTCCCTGAACGATTTCAGAGATTTGAGCTCCAGGCAGTCCTGCCGTGCTCCGCGCTCATGGAGCCGCTCAACACTGCCGCTCAATGCTGCCTCATCTTAGCAGGAACTTCTGAAAACGATCACTGGCTGTGGTGTCTCTGCAGTGATTAAAACTGGGAATTTATTTCATTTTATGTATTTCTAACAGGTAATCTTTGGTATAATATGGTTATGGTATAATATATTGCGGATGTGTGACGCATCCTGTACACTGCGTTCTATTTGCACTATACCTGGTGTCCCCAAACCCTCGAGTGTGCACTTCCAAGTCAAGTCCGCTGTCAGTTAAAAAAAAAAACTGGTTGTGTTATTTTGACTCAGCAGTTGGTTTATTCTTTGGAGAACTTTCTGGATTCTTCACTTCTGACTGGATCATGCTCAGAGCACTCAGTATTTTATGGTAAGTTAATGTGACTTTTTACTTCTTTTTTAGTAAGTTGTGGTAAGAGTAAGCATGTTTTTTTTGTGTTTTTTTTCCCCCTGATTTTCTCCCTAATTTAGTTGTGTCCAATTCCTCCCTGTCACTAGGGGGCTCTCACATTAAGGCTACTACTACCACTCAGCCGAGAGGGCCGAAGACTATCACGTGTTTCCTCCGAACCACGTGACGCCAGCCGACCGCATCTTTTCGAACTGCTCGCTCGCGCACCATTGGGGGCGGCGTAACACACTTGGAGGACAGCGCTATCCACTCCCTCCGTTGAGCTCACAGACGCCCCTGCCACTAGTCGCCGCGCTTCGCCGTTCTGGCGTAGACCGGGTGCCTTTCTTGTATTTAAAGGGGCCGCAAAGCAATCAAGCTTGTTGATCTTGTGGAGACTGACCAAAATGTGGAAGAAAACAAGAAATTGATTGATAGAAAGAACTGTATTGTAGAAATAAACAAATTATAAGGCAATATTTTCTATTACTATATTATATTTCTTCTTATTATAACATTATTAGAATCACTTACTAGACTTTTCTTTAATTAAAATAACATTAATAACGTTCATTTTAATTACAAACAGGGACATGTCATAAATAACGGGGAAACCAGCTACCGCAATAATTAATTTCTCCTCCATTTTTCTTGGGAACTAATGTCGCCGGAACAAAAGTTTACAGGACTGCGTTCCGCGGAATCCGCTCAAGCGGAGGACCCCTACTTTTTTATTGGTTGCCGCTCAACCGCGTCATAGCTCATTACCATAAAGTTGAGCTGATTTCAACTCTCTTCGCCGCTCGAGCCGTGCCGCGCCGCCCTTCGCCGCCCCTCGCCGCCGGCTCCCATTGAAAATGAATGACTTCCAGCGTCTTTGACGCTCTCGCCGTGTTTGGTGTGAACACAGGGTAAGTACCTCTCATCCCTCCCCTCTGAGAGAACTCGGCCAATGAGCTCTCTCTAGACCTCCGGCTGCGAGAGGTTACAGCACCACCCGGGATTCGAACTAGCGATCTCCGGATGATAGGGCGAGCGCTTTAACCACTGCGCCACTCGGAGGCAAAGAGTAAGCATGTTTAAAATAGATGCTTTGATATTAATATTGTGTGGGATTAATATCTGTTAATCCCTATTAATATATGTTATTTAAAAAATGAGAGTGTCATGGTTAAGTCGTAGTTTAAAACAAGCTTTTTCTTTATCCTTATGAAATATTTATTAAAGTTGTAAATTCACCATTAAATATCATATTCATCTAGTGTTTGGTGAGAATTTGAAAAGGGGTGAATGTTTTGTATTAAATCCAGATGGAGCTCCGTATGCTGCTATCCCTCACATGTTAAATAGTGAGGTAAATTAGTCAGAAATATACACTAAATTCATGTTCACGTTATGTATTTTTGTGTTATGACAAGA
Organism: Clarias magur; assembly: GCA_013621035.1. Classification (NCBI taxonomy): domain Eukaryota; kingdom Metazoa; phylum Chordata; class Actinopteri; order Siluriformes; family Clariidae; genus Clarias; species Clarias magur. The sequence continues at coordinate 183,393 of QNUK01000781.1, forward strand.
GAAAATTTTTTTTGCATTAAATGTCTGTAGAGAACATTTAATTTTTTGTGTGTTTCACAATTCTTCTTTGTGTATGAGAACAGAGTGTTTTCTTTCTTTGACCTCGACACGCTACGCTATCAGCAAACACATTCCTTAGTCAGGATGTTCAGGTCGTGAAAACGTAGGAGGGTCCTAACTAAGAACAACTCCCAAAAGCTCCTATTCTTCTCCACATTATCTTTCAGAAGCCACCCAGGCCAGATGTAACCACTCCTGTTCCTTCCTTTTGGTGCTTGTGTGTGTGTGTATATATATTCTTCTGTCTTCCACAATAAACTTTGAATGTCTCACTGAGCACTGACTTGTGTGTTTCATTGAGGGTTTCCCTGGATCCAGGCGGGTCAGCAGAATACGAGTGGTGCACTGAGTAGACCAAAGGGGGTCTACCGAATAAACAAGAAATCCTTACAATGCATATGTAGCTGTACGTCCGTAACAAAAATGCTCAGCATAAAGTTGGTTATATTGCAACACTAAGTGATGCTGTATAATCCATAGGTGGACCAACATGATGAGGATGATATCTGCAAAATATGGAGATGTATGGAGCATTGTTCCATGTTTTGTTCCTGTCAGACTCGGTAGGGGGCGTGGTGGATCCAAGTGCAAATGCAGGCAATGTGTTACGAAGAGTACCTTGTGACTGAGATTTGATAATATGGAGGCTCTTGGCGTGAATTCCAAGCTGCGGTGTGAGCGGCGAAAGCCTCAATGGAATGCGGAAGCACAGATGCCGGCACGAGAGCGTCGATTGACGTACCTTGAGACTCTTTGGTGAAGGCTGTTTTTTTTGTCATTGAGCTGGTAAGCGAGTGTCTTCTCACCTGGGAGTTCAAAACTCGATAACAAAACAGACTGATACTGTACACTCAGGCAATTTGTTATGAGCACACGATTGTGAGCTCTGAGCCAGTCTCAATGTCTGTGAACATGAATAACGTGACGTTTTTCTAGCGGGTGCTTCGGGAGGACATCAGCAGTATAAATTGGCAGGTTCACCGTAGCCAGTCTACCAAATACTTAATCCTATAAAAGCTATTTTAAGGAAATAGTTTTATGGGATTTATTTTTGTTTTTTAATGTCATTCTTTCTTGAAATGGAGGGGGAATGAAATAGGCCGATAACCGGTAGCCTTCGCTGGAAATAACAGGATAGTTAAAAGTATTGCCAATTGGGAAATGCCTGTTGATGTAGGGCATTATAAGATTTCCTGTACCTTAAATACCTTTTGTTCAAAATTAAGTGTCGCTGTTCACATTATTCTGTTGTGATCTATCTTACATTATGTGAAGTTGTGTCATTTTGTGTCCCTTTTTTGAGAACATACTACAAAATCCTAATGGAAGGAACAATGTGTGCAACCCAGCAAGAGTGTTAATTTTACTCTGCACTAGGTTGGGTCACAATAAAATAACCCAGCACTTTAACATTTAAGCCAGCGAAAGTTTCAATGCTTAACCCTCCATTCTGCGCTTTTGGGTTCAGATGGACAGACCCAGAATTCTGCGGTTAAATCTGATATAACCCGGCCAGCACTTGGGTCAAAAGCAACCCATGCACGCGTTCTGTCCAATATGACCCAGCAAAAAGCAGTGGGCCTTATGGTTTGGGATGTACATTGTGTTAAACCCAGCAGGTTTTCTAGAATGTTGTTTGGTCAGAATGTGGTAGTGTTACTCACGTTTGTGGTAGGCATTACTTGCATATTCGATTTTCTCATTTAAAGGTAAACATTATCTGCAGATTCTTTTTCTGTGTACTCCACAGAACCACTCTCAATCCACTCCTGTTCCATTCCTTATTGGTGCTTGTGTATTAAAGTATACAGTGGAACCTGTAGATCCACAATTCGTTCCGGGTTGAAATGGGCTCGTGATTCACTGACTAAACATGTGTCATGAAACCAAGTTGGTCTGATCAATTTCCCCCTGTATAGAGAAGTGGGCAGTGTCGTGAGTCTGAAATACAGAAAATGCATCTGCATTTCAGACACAGCCAGGGGAAAAATATAAACAATGAAATTCCTTAAACAATCTATCGCTCCGATCTAATAGTCTGTAACGGACTGAGTTACGTCTGGGCTGCCGCCTGAAAAGCATTGTCGAAAACCCTCCTCATTTCATCAGTGAAAGCTTGGTAAGTGGTGCAGCATGGAACTTGGGCATCCCACAACGCCGTTCCCCACTCCCTCGCCTTTCCAGTTGATGATGTAGGCAACTTTGGAGCGTTCAGTGGGGAAAGACATAGCCTGTAGTTCTAGGACGAGGGAACATTGAGACAAGAAAGAGCGACACATGGCTGGATGGTGGGTGGGGCAGGAAGGCGTGGCTCCAGGGTGGGAGAAGGCATCACCAGAGGTTGCTGGGAATTGTATGCCGAGGGTTGATTCCGGATCTGTGTGGAAAGGAGCTGCAGGGTTTCAGTGATGGTTTGGAGCGTGTTTGAGATCTGGGTGATTTCTTGGTGGTTGCCTAAGAGGAGTCCTTGACTCTCTAGTGCCCCCCTCAGGTGTCTGCTGGATCCATCTGTGGCCAGATTATTCTGTCAGTCGGTAGGGGGCGTGGTGGATCCAAGTGCAGATGCAGGCAATGTGTTACGCGAGTAGTTGTATCTTGGAGTGCTTGTGACTGATTGATTTGATAATATGGAGGCTCACCTTGGCGTGAAGCTGCGGTGTGAGAAAGCCTGGAATGCGGAAGACAGATTTGCGTGACGTCAGTTGTGCGGAAGTTGTGTAACCCGAGATGTATACCGGCGTGCGAGCGCTGAGAAGCAAGAGCGTGCAGAGCCGGCGTGGAGTTGAATGAGTGGAAAAACGGAGCGTGAGCTCGGTGTAATCGCGGTCGTGAAACGGACGAGGGTCGAAGAGTTCATCCAGGTTCGTCGGTGTCAGTGGTCGGCATGATCCGATAACTGGTCAAAACTAAGCGAGGTCGCAAAACAGACTGAGACGAGTAAAGGCAAATAATCTGGCACAGGTTACAGAGCCATGATTGAAATGAGCAACAGGTTTCCAGTGAAATCAAAGGAATGCAATGGAATAGTTGAACAAATCTGACGTTTCCTTGCAAGAGGGACCTGACAGGTTGGAGGCAATGCGATACAGACACTTTGGTAAAGGCTGTTTTTTTGTCATTGATAAGCACTTCTCACCTGTTACTACTGCAGATCACGAGTAGTGTCATTAAATTTTTGAGGACAACAGTTTTTTCAGTTTAATCTATAATATTGTTTTATAATAATGTAATTTTTGAAGGAAATGAAATAGTAATAGTTAAATAACGGATAGTTAAACTTCACAGTTTATTTACATTATGTGAATTGTGTACATTTTGACTATGTTGTCGAACCCACTGCTAGGCCAGTTCAATTTAACACCTGTTAAATCAGTTGACAACTTCTGAATAGTGACCCAAGCTGGGTTATGCAGTTGGCTCCACTGCAGATAAAACGTGGCCATTTTTTAACAGATTGTGCAAATTAAAAATGCTAACTTAAAACAGTGGAACACCCGTTCTGCTCGTAAAAACGCTCCAACAAATAAATTGTATCTTTAAGTTATCCTGATAACACATTTAAAGCTGAACTATTAATCGCATATACATCTCATAATACATCTTTTCAAGACTCGTAAATTAAAATTCCAAAAATATTGCCAAAATAAGCTGAAGGTAATGCTGTTATTGTGCGTTTTTTTTGCTATTTACTAAGGCCTATTGTACATACACCATTATTAACATCTGCACATTCATGTAGTTATCTAATCAGCCAAACATGGCGGCAGCACAATAGAAGGAAATCACGCAGATACTGTACATGACAAGAGCATCAGTTATTGTTCACATTGTAAAAAATTATGGTCTGCCCAGACTTCACTCTTAAAATGTGTATTAAAGAATGCCTATTCACCATATGATTTAATTATCACAGAATTGTTTCTAATGTTTAAACACAGAGTACCTCTCGTTAACATGACAGAATCTCAACATTATGAAACACTGATTACTCTTACAGATGCACTCAGGAGGAGGTGGATTCCATCCGTTTACTTCACATGTCAGATTACCAGTTCCTTTCATTTTGTACAATGTTTTACACTCATATCGGACGAAATCCTTATAGCCATAGGGTGGTGATTTTCCTTCAACTCTAACTGCATTCTTAACGTCAGGTGACTTACACTTTACAACTGCAACAAACATGAATTAGAAAAACATCAACAGTTGCCAGGGGGAAAAATCCTGAAAAATACTGATTCTCCATCATGTATGGAGGTGGTTCACATTTCACCACTAAAAAGAAAAGACCATGTTGCAGCCAACAAATTTTCTACTATAAGCTAACACAAAATAAACAAAATTTCATTACCTTCACATACTGCTTGTCTCCCATCCCAACCGTCATCTTGACATGTCCTAGTTTTAGGTCCACTAAGCCTAAATCTACAAACAGACTGTACTGTGTAATGTAGAAAACCATGCTTTGTGCATATGTGTATAAATATGATCAAAAGACTAATTATTATATAACTAAAAAAACAGCTTTACTAACCCCTCATTACATTGAGCAAAGGCTATTGCACCAAACAGGATTCCCCCTGGAGTTAAATACTTTCCATTGGGCAACTCAACAAGGCTTCCACAGGACTTTTCTAAAAAATATAACAATGCCCCAATGACCATGCGTTGCATTATTACCAAGGAAAAAACCCCAACAGTGCAGATATATAGATATTATCTAAAAAAAAGTTGAAATGTGAAAATATCTACAGTATAAGAAACTGCTGATATTTCCTCAGTCATCGTATTATCTGCGCTAAACATGCCACCATCACACCGCTCTGTGCTCATGGGAAGCCATAAAAAAGTAATGCTTTAACGCATTAATACTGACAGTCATTTTCAAATATCACAACAAAGATTTGATTATGGCATGATTGTTATGCAAGATGTTAAGTAATAATGTAACGTATACGCTTTATCAACCTAAAGTTCTTATTTATAAAATGTTCATAATGCCATATTTTAAACAGAATAACTGTCTAATTGTCAGAACATCAAGATAATAAAACAATGGTGAATCTTACCGATGCACTTTGGAGGAGGTGGATTCCATCCGTTTACATCGCAGACCAGGTAATCTTCTCCTTCCATAGTGTAACCTTCATTACACTCGTACTGGACAAAATCTTTATAGCCGTAGAATGATGATTTTCCTCTAACTCTTCCTGCATTTTTAATGTCAGGTTTGTCACATGTTATCACTGAAAATGCAAAGAAGGAAAAGAAATTGATTTCTAAAAACATTAAATTAAACATATTTTGGGAAATATTGATGCTTTAGCAGGAACAAAACCCTCCAGCGTAACTCACATAAACACTGAGGAGGAGGAGGCTGAAATGTTCCATCAGAAGAACAGGTTATTGTTGATTCTCCAATAAGAGTTTTACCACCACTACAAGAGTATGTGACTGCTTCGTTATAACCATAAGTTTCGTCCTCTGGCTCATATACTCCATACTGTATTTTAGGAGGTGGTAAACATTTCGTCTCTAAAAACAAAAGAACAAGTTAATTTGCATCAAACAGTTTTTCGATTTCAAATTAACACAAATTTAACTAATTTCATTACGTTCACAAACTGCAGCTCTTCCATCCCAGCCATTAGCCAGACAGCTCCTACGTTGAGGTCCAACAGCCATATATCTACAAACAGAGAATTTGTACAAAACCATGTTTGTGCATTTGTCTGTGTAGATTTAAACAAAAACTTACACGTAAAGCAGGTGACCAGAACTTCACTCACCCCTCATTACACTGAATAGTGATTATTGCACCAAATTCAATTCCATCTGGAGCTAAATATTTTCCATTTGACACCTCACCCGGCTTTCCACAAGACTTTTCTAAAAATACAGAAACCTCTTAATTTTCATACATTGCACCCATTAACTATGAAAAATATATACATACCCAATCCAAAAAGGTAAGCATGAAAAAATGACTAAAAAGAGAATTACTTTTGCACTGAAGGTCCAGTGTGGTCCATTCATTCTCTTTGCATGTGATTGTCCTGGAAGCTCCTAAATCAACAGGCTGATAACCAGTGGAACATCTGTATATTACAGTGGCTCCCTCAGGATAATCCTTTAGAGCTGATGCTTCCATGAAAATCATGTTTTCCCAAACAGGGGGTCTGTTACACTGGGCTGAGCAGATATCAGAAAAATGTCATATTCGTACAATATTAGCGCAGTTTAAACAAATCAGGAGAAATATGCCCAGTTCAAAAGTGCAATGGTCTCTAGCAGAATAATATTTTTTAAAAATCATCTTAACCATTAAAATGTAATGTTTTTCATTTACTGCTCGTCTCCCATCCCAACCGTCATCTTGACATGTCCTAGTTTTAGGTCCACTAAGCCTAAATCTACAAACAGACTGTACTGTGTAATGTAGAAAACCATGCTTTGTGCATATGTGTATAAATATGATCAAAAGACTAATTATTATATAACTAAAAAAACAGCTTTACTAACCCCTCATTACATTGAGCAAAGGCTATTGCACCAAACAGGATTCCCCCTGGAGTTAAATACTTTCCATTGGGCAACTCAACAAGGCTTCCACAGGACTTTTCTAAAAATATAACAATGCCCTAATGACCATGCGTTGCATTATTACCAAGGAAAAAACACCAACAGTGCAGATATATAGATATTATGTAAAAAAAGTTGAAATGTGAAAATATCTACAGTATAAGAAACTGCTGATATTTCCTCAGTCATCGTATTATCTGCGCTAAACATGCCACCATCACACCGCTCTGTGCTCATGGGAAGCCATAAAAAAGTAATGCTTTAACGCATTAATACTGACAGTCATTTTCAAGTATCACAACAAAGATTTGATTATGGCATGATTGTTATGCAAGATGTTAAGTAATAATGTAACGTATACGCTTTATCAACCTAAAGTTCTTATTTATAAAATGTTCATAATGCCATATTTTAAACAGAATAACTGTCTAATTGTCAGAACATCAAGATAATAAAACAATGGTGAATCTTACCGATGCACTTTGGAGGAGGTGGATTCCATCCGTTTACATCGCAGACCAGGTAACCTTCTCCTTCCATAGTGAAATCTTTATTACACTGGTATTGGACAAAATCTTTATAGCCGTAGAATGGTGATTTTCCTCTAACTCTTTCTGCATTTTTAATGTCAGGTTTGTCACATGTTATCACTGAAAATGCAAAGAAGGAAAAGAAATTGATTTCTAAAAACATTAAATTAAACATATTTTGGGAAATATTGATGCTTTAGCAGGAACAAAACCCTCCAGCGTAACTCACATAAACACTGAGGAGGAGGAGGCTGAAATGTTCCATCAGAAGAACAGGCTATTGTTGATTCTCCAATAAGAGTTTTACCACCACTACAAGAGTATGTGACTGCTTCGTTATAACCATACGTTTCGTCCTCTGGCTCATATACTCCATACTGTATTTTAGGAGGTGGTAAACATTTCGTCTCTAAAAACAAAAGAACAACTTCATTTGCTTCAAACAATTTTTCGATTTCAAATTAACACAAATTTAACTAATTTCATTACGTTCACAAACTGCAGCTCTTCCATCCCAGCCATTAGCCAGACAGCTCCTACGTTGAGGTCCAACAGCCATATATCTACAAACAGAGAATTTGTACAAAACCATGTTTGTGCATTTGTCTGTGTAGATTTAAACAAAAACTTACACATAAAGCAGGTGACCAGAACTTCACTCACCCCTCATTACACTGAACAGTGATTATTGCACCAAATTCAATTCCATCTGGAGCTAAATATTTTCCATTTGACACCTCACCCGGCTTTCCACAAGACTTTTCTAAAAATACAGAAACCTCTTAATTTTCATACATTGCACCCATTAACTATGAAAAATATATACATACCCAATCCAAAAAGGTAAGCATGAACAAATGACTAAAAAGAGAATTACTTTTGCACTGAAGGTCCAGTGTGGTCCATTCATTCTCTTTGCATGTGATTGTCCTGGAAGCTCCTAAATCAACAGGCTGATAACCAGTGGAACATCTGTATATTACAGTGGCTCCCTCAGGATAATCCTTTAGAGCTGATGCTTCCATGAAAATCATGTTTTCCCAAACAGGGGGTCTGTTACACTGGGCTGAGCAGATATCAGAAAAATGTCATAATCGTACAATATTAGCGCAGTTTAAACAAATCAGGAGAAATATGCCCAGTTCAAAAGTGCAATGGTCTCTTGCAGAATAATATTTTTTTTTAAATCATCTTAACCATTAAAATGTAATGTTTTTCCCAAAAGCAGCAATATCAAGGATTTGTCAAAATTTGTCAAGATTGGGATTGGTGCTGTATCATTTAACTCTACAGCTCTGGGAAAAAAATTAACTCTGCAAAAAGAGTGGTATAAAGTTACCCAACAGCAATGTGAGAAATTGGTGGAGTGCATGCCAAAACGAATGAAAGCTGTAATTGCAAATCGGATTTATTCCACCAAATACCGATTTCTTAATGTTATTTCAATTTCAAAGGATTAACACACTTTGTTTACAAATTATTTGCATTTTGTTTTATTTGAGTTATTACAACGCTACAAATACTGCATGATCTTGGTTTATTTTGATGTGTTGTGATGTCATTTCCTTCAAATATACACTCTAAATAACAATAACAATAAAATTAGGAGAAACATGGTCAGCAGTTCACAAAAAATGAACACTGATGTGTGTGTCCAAGTGAAGTGACAGTTCTTTAGTCACTGTACTGCAACAACGGCCCCAGTGAAGGGCAGGAGATTAATCTGTTTAACAACATTGTCACATTTCCGTGAAATCCTCAAAAGGAGGCAAAAGCAAATGTCATTAGAGAGGTTACTTGTTAAAGTCACACAAAAAAAAAGATTCCAGTAACCAGGCACTCTGTCAAAGAGAAGTGATTCCATTTGTGTGTGCACGCGCTTGTGCGCATGTGCGACAGTCATTGTGCAGAATAGCATTGATATACAATTGCTTTGATATACAAGCATGTGTCTGGAAAAAATCATGCTCGCCATCCAAGGTTAACTATACAATATTTTATTAATATGTAAATAGCCACTCTACTGCAAGTGCCCTTAAAACATCATCTTTCTTTGTATATGCAAGTCATCTGGGTTATTCCAATTATCCGGTGACTTCTCACAACCGTATGTGCTTTCCCATGAAAACCACAACATGTGACTACAGGCCAGCAGTTTTATCTAAAAGGTTTTCTCAGTCACACAATATGCATCTGTCGCTTAGACCATTCTACTAAATCATATTATACATATATTTCTAGTTTATTCATATTATTAGGGTCAACTATTGTACCTCCAAAATGAAATGCTACAGTAGATGAACATAATCGTCAGCCATATAGATAAAAAAGCTGTGAATCATGAATTATGAAATGCATCTAAAAACAACAAAACGGATCATACCTCCGATTTCTCCAACACTGATGAGACATATGAAGAGAATGATCAGACTGTAGCTCTGCATCTCCCAAGTTGTTTGGATGGGTACGGTTACTGATGTAACTAGGATTTCTACAATTTAATTCTACAACAGAGTCAATAATATTTTTAGTTGACACCAAAATACCAAAAAAAAAAAATTGTTAGCCTCGTGGTCTGTTGACTATCATTACACACTATGTCACCTGAAGATCAAGAACATAATGAGAAGCAAATTTATCATTGCAACTTCCTTTCTGGGTTCATTGTTTAATTAACTATAAGATGCGATAATAACAATAACATTACATGCAAAAATGACCTACTGCTGGCTAACATGCTAGACAATTTAAACAAATGATCTTAGTTCATGTAAACAGGGGCTGTTTGTCCAAAGTCCTTCTTGGTCACTAATATAACAGAGATACTTACACGACTTGGAGCAACCAAAAAGGACGAACAGAAACGCTTCAAACAAGTATCAAGATTAGGCTACAAATATCCATTTTTGCCCAGAGGAATCAATGTACCATGAATAATCTCACCTTGCAGATGAGATACTGAACAGCTAAACCCACTGAAATGACAGCAGGCTGTTATTTATCATCGATTCCTGGGTGAATGACCAGATATTGCGTCACGCCCCTGCCAGAAAATTCGTGACCTTTCCGGTACAGTGGCAGGAGCCAACATGATGTCATATCATGTTAGGTATTTTACTGAAAGGCGCCAATTTCTGGGTGAATGATCAGACATTGTGCCACAGCCCTGGCAGAAAATAAGTGACTCTCTCCAAAAGAGGTACATTTGCAGGGGCCAAGTGGCTGAAGACATTTCAATTAAAGTCGGCCATATTGGCATACTCATTACAGTGTGTTTTGCCTTTATGCTGAGGAGTTTGAATGATTTGCAATGTTCAATCAAGGGTACAGTGTCTCACACTGAAAGATCTGCTAATAGAACCAGGTACATTAATTAATTGGTTGGTTGGTTGATTTAATCATGGATATTGTCATGTTTAATAACTGAAAAGAATATTTTAACAAACAAAATGTCCCAGCAATAGTTTAAGCGCTGTTCCTTTCAGGGCTTAAGACCAGAAATAGCCTGGATGGTGAAGACACAATGGTCTGCACTTTTCCTGCAGCGAGGAGCTCTTGGTGGAGGCAGAGGAGGAATGACAGGAGCGCAAGGAAGAGGACGAGCCAGACCAACAGGAAGACAAGAAGGTGGAGCTGAACAGTGGTCAGGCTGAGCATGCAACTGTGTGGGTTTTGTTCACGGAGATGTAAGACCCCTCGCTACAGACTGTCTACATAAAAAAGGAGCACTATGAAATGAGATTTGGGCCAAAAAAATAATTGAACAAAAAAAATAAAAGAATTAAACAATGGTAGTGGTAGTAGTAGCCTTAATGTGGGAGCCCCCTAGTGACGGGGAGGAATTGGACACGACTAAATTAGGGGGAAAATCAGGGAAAAATCCCCCCAAAAAAAGTCTGGACTGGGTGTAGATGAATCTATGGTTTCCTTAGATGTCACCTCTTATCAGCTAAAATATTCTCCCCTGGACTTATGTCTTAACACTGCCTCCTTCTAAGGGGACTTCTACAGATAGAAACATCTACAGATAGCTCCCCAGTGCCTCCTGTTTTGGCTAACCTATAAATGGAGGAAGTGTAGAACTCCACTCCTTCCCAGAGACCTCCCTATATAATGTCGTATACTTTGGTGAACATGAAATTGGCAGAATATGAACAGGTATGTTCTATTATATTGCTGCATGGAAACGATAGAGAACAAAAACAATATTCATTGTCTGCGAGTGGATGTTAATATAAACAGTGTGTGAACATCACAACACGTGTTTTTGTTCTTTACCCTGTTTACAATCTGTTTGAGATTCTCTTTGGACAAAAACACAGACACTTCACTTTAATGCAAAAAGATATAAAATAGAGTTAACAAATTGTTTATGACCTATGCCTATTAATTTTTTTTTACATTTTTTTATTTATGTACAGTTACTCAGAATCTCAACAGTTGGGCTATAATTGCTCCCAGGTACATACAAGGACTATACAATATATAAGCTTACAGCAACAACAATTATGGTCTTTGTGGAAAAGTAATAAATGGGAAACATGTGCAAATGTTTTGCCTGCATTGCAGTTTAGTCTGCAAACTTTTCACTTTTCTCACACACACACACACACACACACACACACACACACACACACACACACACACACACACACACACACACACACACAATATATAACAAACTGAAACAAATCAGCAAATACAAATCCACATTACAATGAGTAATATATATGAATATAAGTATAATATAATATAAAGTGAGATGTGGTATGACAATTTACATAACAGTACATAAAGTTTCTAAGCAAAACTTGCACAGAGATGATGGATGGTTCAAGAGAGTCCAGTTGACATGACTCAACTCAAGTCATGACACGAACCTATGATTCTAAGCAAGAGCTGCAGCTGTGGAAGACACAGGTCTATTTCATTGGCTACATAATCTCACATGAGTGTAAATCCCTCACACACAATATTATGCATGCCATTTGTCTCTATTGGGCATGTCAAATTAGTTTAGGAGCTAGATGGCAAATTATGCAACAGTAACAGCTTCTTTAAATGAAATAACACATAGTAAAGGCCTCAGTTTGCATGGTATGTAGTGTGGACACCTGACTTCTAGAAAGCACTGACCAAGTTGGCATGCTATGCACAGTATAAACCATTAATACAGACTGTATGTGCCAAAGACAGGGTTATGTCTGCTATATTATTATAAGAATATGTGGGGAAGAAATGGCCAATAACTTACTACTCATTCAAATTAAATACAATAAGACAAGGCAAGTATCTAAGTTTACAAGCTGTTGTATTACTGTAGCAGCTATGGCTGTGAATGCATCAAAGCTGTATTATATCAGCCAGTGATGCTACTCATTCCTTATGAAATGTCAGTTTTCTTTTATAAACGAGACAACTTCACTGCATAATTCTGCTTTTATCTCAACCTAACTTAACTATAGATAAATGTACTACTTGGAATTCTGGTTACTTTGCTTCCTCCTCCAGCATTGGGCATCCCAGATCATACAAGGCCTTTCACACAAACTGTTGATGAAAAGAATGATTGCATGATTTTGGTTTTGCTACAGCCGCATAAAGGGAAATGAAGACCTGCAGCACCACTACTGTACTTCTCAGCTAAGCTAGATCATGCAGAAGCAGTAGCTGAGAAGGCAGCTACTGCTGAGAAGGCAGCTAGACTATAGCTACTAAGCCTTAAGAGATATACCCGTACTGGGTTACAGTAATTTGACGCTTCTTGTTCCTCACTGAATTTCACTGCTTTTATTAGAAAATAAAATTATCATATTTATCTGCAGCATGGTGGTTAACATATTGTATACAGTGCTAAATTGTGTGAAATGCCAAACATCACTGTAAAAAGGATGCTCTTTTTACTCTTGCAAGCCAAAAGAGACCACTGCTGCACTGCAACTGTTAAGTTTATTGATTTAGGGTTGACCTATACGAAGGTCTGCTACAGAATCCAGAATTTCAGTTGTTCATCGATGAATTAACATTGTGTGATCCAGAAAGAGGTAAAAGTAATCCAAAAAAGAGGTACTAAGAGAGCGGAGTTCGCAGTAATGATGACACATGGAAATCTAAAAGCAGAACCATTATTAAATAATATCTCTGCAAAGGGACTGAGATTTAAGTTTGACTAAAGCCTGTAGACTTGCAAAGAATATAAGAGTAAACATCTGCACTGATTCCAGCTTTTGTACAAATTTGGAAACACAGCAACCTGTTACCCTTTTTTTAACCTCCTCAGGCAAACCCATCACTCATCATGTGCTGATTTCTGAATTATTAGATACAATCACTCACTCACTCATTGTCTATATCGCTTTATCCAGAGTCGCAGGGAGCTTGAAGCCTATCCCAAGTGACATAGGGCATGAGGTGGGGTACACCTTGGGCACACACATATACACACTCATTCACACACTTTGGACAATTTGGCCAATTTGCCAAATCTGCATGTCTTTGGACTGTGGGAGTAAACTGCGGTACCCAGAGGAAACCCACCAATCATGGGAGGACATGCTCCATGCACACAAACCCCGAGGTGGGAATTGTACTCGGACCCTGGAGGTGCAAGGCCATAGTTCTAACAACTAAGCTACCATGCTGCCTTTAGACACAATCCTATTACCAAAACAAAACTCACTCACTCATCTTCTATACTGCCCATAAACCTAAAGTAAACCCACCAAGCACAGGGAGAACATGCAAACTCCATGCACAAAGAGTCGGGAACCGAAACTGGCCGGGAATCGAACCCGGACCTTGGAGGTGCAAGGCGGCAGGGCCACCTGAAAACAAAACATAATCATCATCATCATCATCAAAAAAAAAAAAAAAAAACTGATCCACAGAAATCCAGTGGCAGATGCAGCAGCGAAGGCAGTTGCATGAGAGAAAAGAGGAATGGAAAGCATGAATTGTGTCTCTAACCCTGCTTTTTGCCAAATAGTAGATCTACTGTAAGTGAACTCCAGTGTCCTACAATACCAGAGAAGAAACAGGTTCGGAGCAAAGCATTTTCCCTGGTAAAAACAAGGAGTATGATATGGTCCAAATAGTTAACCAAGTCTTCCAAAACATTTTCGGTCTATTACGCAAGGTTGTCACATGGTTTAGAAAATGTGTCAAAAGGAGGGATGCATAATTTGCAGAAAATTTGCTAAAGACTTCCTAAACAAACAAACAAACAAATAAAATTATTTGCCATAGTTGTGTCATATGTGCAATTCATGTTGGATGAGGACAAGTAACTGAAAAAGCAGCACACTCACAACCACAAAGATCCTTTGAGCATTTACAGACTTTTTTGAGGACATATTGAAGTTTAGGTGCTCCCAACAACATAAACAGCAGTGAATGTCACACAGAGGGCAACATAGGCTCTGGTGCCATCATGCAGTCACTGGCATAAATCTAAGTACATGGCAGCTGGACAGACCATTGTCACCAACAGCAGCAAGTAAGTGTTTAGGCTTTTGGTGTGGTGGTGCCTCTGTGAAGTGGTTGCAGGGCAGAGTAGTGTGGAAGGCACTTACGTCATATCATATAATTTAAGAAAAGGTTAAACTTCATCACAATTCATCATGAAAACCCTCTGCTGTCGGATGATGGAATAGATTTTCCTTCACGGAAAAAAAAATAAATAAGAGAAGCCATTCTCCAATATTATTCTTCTAACTGCAGTCAGAGAACATGACCGAGCACTCTCAGCATTCAGAGCATTGAAAGTTCAAGGTCCAGTGATATACAGTAGCACTAGACAGCTTTATCCTTTACTCTCACATTGGTTCTGATACCAGATACTTCGGCCAATTTTAAATCTTATAATTAATTTGACAGTATATATTACAATCTCTATTATTTGTAATAGAGATTGTAATACACAGGAAACCTGCTGGTGATGGCTCATGGTTTTCTTGTTTTACCCAACTGTGCGGGGATGGGAATATTGGTTAATACGTACAGCATACAGTTATACAGTATACAGCACACAGTTGTTGCCTTACCGCTCTGGCTGATCCCTCGGTCGTTAGATGTGTTCAGATGACTCATGTGTTCAGTATGATCATAAGAACTGGAAGAGAACTATGCCAGATGCTAATCTAGATCTTATCTTATACCCTGATGTAAATAATTACTTTATGCAGTGCTACAGTATAAGGCAGTCCTTAAAAAGAATCAGTGTGTGTTTTAACCCCATGTATATGTATGATTTGAGAGTTCTTTTCTTCTGTATAATGTGTACATGTTTTATAGGCTAATTTGCGCTGATGTTCTTTCAGGATTATTCCTTGTTCATGTTCTGAGTAAGGGATTCTGTATGATTCTAGTAAAGTTCTGCCACCCTGGTACAAGCAAGCCAATTTGGAAAGGACACTTCACCTTGGACCATACGGCACAGATGTGTTAATGGTATTTAAACTCATTTGACAATGTCTTTGTTTCTTGTGATGCTTGATTCGAATGCATTGGTTTGTGAATAATCTTAGTCTGACCTTTTTAAAAACCAAAATAGAAAAACAAACACAGTCATCATTGTATTTTAACATGCAACATGTCTAAAATGACTGGAAACACTTGCTTCTAGTTACACAGGTAGGTCAGGTAGGTCATCTGTGGAAAAACCTGAACTGAATTAGGGACAAAATTTGCCTTCTTACTGAGCAAACACATTTAAACAATGTAAACCATTCATACAAAAAGACCAATGCATTTTATTGGGTGAAGACTGCATGCTTGCAGCAATAAATTTTAATGCAAAATTGCCTAAATATAAATGTTTGCAACACTTCAAGATTTGTTCGAACAAAGAAAGTCACACGTCTCAAAAGGAACAGTTTCATTTGTTTGAAAATTTAGACAGCCTCATTTCATTTAGGCCAGAACACAGAATGATCACTTCTTAAATTTAGTACAGCATATTTTAACAGATCAACTAGCAAGGGTTTAAGAAGTCTTTAAAAGCAGAAGGTATAATTCTTACTATTATAATAAACCTGGGACATGATACTATTTTCACACTAATAATGAAGCTTTATTGGAAACGTTGTTTATTTGAAAATGAATGATCTGTGAATGCATCTGTGAGACCCTGCTTTTCACTTTTTCACTACTGTGTTAAAGGGCATCATTTTCTGAATGACAAAGTCCGAATATTTTACTTCACATTTCACACAAACAATGAAATGCAACAAAGTGGCATAGATTACTTTAATTATTCACTTTTGTTTTTGTTCACCAATAGTAGAAATTTCTTTCTCAAAAGCAATTAGCTGGTGATTATATATTCAATAAAGAGGCCAATCAAATGATGTAACGGCAATGCAATTGATGCATAGCTTTTTAGAGCAGTCCGTTTTCCTCACAGCAGTAATGAAAAGCAAGACCCTGGATGATTTGTATTTCAGACCTTTGGTTGTTATAAATGTTAAATAAATTACAGAACAAAATTTACACTTGACTTAATAAAATAAAATCTAGTGTCAGAGTTGGAAATAATTTTTTACAGGTGTGTACAAAGCCAAAAAAATTACATTTTTTTTTATTTTTATTTTTTTAAACATGTTGCTTGTAACAGTCAAATCTCAAACACAATCTTAAGAATATTATAAAAAGTTTTGACTATTCAATTAGTCAGGGAGTTTACTTGCTAACTAGCAAGTTGTGTTTTGTTTGAATTTTAAATGACAGAACTAGTCTGACTATGAGAATTGTTTATAATTGTTTATGTATAGCACTACAGCTACAAGTCATGTTAACTAATAAAACAGTGCATTGTCATGTTCAATACTCCTTTGACCTGACCTGTGGTACACTGTGGGCAGTCACTCTCCATATGTATAATTTAGATGCAGCAAGCACAAGTTAACAGCACATGCTCCAAATTAACAGTATTCCATGTTACTGAGTGCATTTTGTGAACATGACAGAAGATGAACATTTTTTTCATATGTAAAAGACATTAAGACATTCTGGTTAATGGATCTGATTCTTGTTTCTTGTGTCACAAGTAAAACCTCTAGTTTCGATAATTAGCTGCTGACAAGTAAATATTATACACAAGGCAGGGACAAGGACACAACATGAAAATGGTCCTAATTAAAATGTTATGTTATATGTACCAGCCATTAAGCCAAAACCATTTAAATACCTTTGTTTGAGCTATGCTGTAGAACAGGAAATATTGAAGAGCATAAGCTTTACGGCTTAAGCACACACACCTATTTAATAATTATACATTTTTAGCTCAAATTAGTAGTCACATAACATCATAAAGCAGAGATTCCCAACCATTTGACCACAACAATGGCACTGTGAGGGCATTACACTTTCCATTGATGAGGACTAACCATAATGGGAAAAAAAAAAAAGCCTGGAAGCAACCTTACAGAACATTGAACATGCCACTGCTTTTGCTCTTTTAGATTCACATTTGTCACTATAATCAATCAGTGCAAATTATATTAATTTGGTCACTCCCGTTATCATTATTTCTACCAAAGATCACAATAAATCACACTACATCCTACTAAAATCAATAAACCATATCATTACAGCCCATTAAACATTAGTGATGATTGGTTCTCCCATCACCACAACAAATAAACAACCAAAAATTCATTTCTTATGGCCTGCACTCCAGTCAATGTTGTTAAAATGGTTAGAAACCACTGCTCCAAGGCATTAAACAATCTTAATTTAAAGTACACATTTACACAATCCGGTGGGCAAAAACTCTAAAATAAATGACTAAATCGGAGCTCTGATCGTTCCTACATGCCCATCAGCATAATAGGAATATATACAGACCAACAGGAAGCAGGGAAGCCAGAGGTTTTGGATCCCAGTGGTTACTGGGACTATTTTCTATAAAAAGGGCAGAGTAGAAATTAATAAAATAAAAAAACAAGACAATGTGACAAGTATATTTTTTGCCAATGGCAGGAGCTACAGTAGGAGCATTAAGCAGAAATACGTCGACTATGTACGGTGAAATGTTTGCTTATAAGAACTGGAAAAGTCAAACAAACTATAATGTTATTCTTATAGCAAGCTTAATGATAAAGTTAGTTACAAGTTATGCTACATTCACACTAGCAGGCAAAAGCATGAGGACATTCTTTTTCATGTGTGACAGACAACATTTGAATGAAGTCTTCCTTCATTTTATGTGAATTAGGTATGACTCAGTAACAAATCTAAATTGATGTAAATAATGGTCTGGCATTTCTTCAGTTTCCCATTTACTCAAACTTTAATGAATATAAAGGCTGTAAAAAAGACGCATTACAAGTGTTTGTTAATGAGTGAAAATTTTGAGATAGATAGACAGACAGACAGACAGACAGATATTGATCCTGAAGGAAATTCCATGTCTGTCTAGAAATGTCTAGGTTGATAAACAATCAGGGTCAATAAAAAAAATATATATAAATAAAATTTCTGCTCAGCCCAATGCTCCGAAGATTTAAGATGAGACACTCTTACCAGGACAGTGATGGTCTTACGCTCCCCCTTCATTTCTAGTTGGTACTTTTCCCCAACCAGTGCTGAAAACCAAAAGTTCAGCATTGGCCTGTTAAATCCCACTTTATTTCTGTTAGTTAAGATCAAATTTCCCAAAAAATATAACATTTAAAAAAAATTAATAAAAATGTAAATATAAAAGACTTAATTACAGAGAGTGTTGCCAGATTTGGCAGATTCATGTCTAGTTGGGTGGGTTTCACAACTACTTCAATGTCATTGGTTACTAGACACAAATGCTGACCCGTGTGTGTGACGTTGTGTAAAAAACAAAACAAAACAAAAAACACAAGTGTACAGTACTAGAATTAAAGTACTGAGGGAATTACACCTCTTTTTAAAGAGCTAGATGGTTTGGCTCAGCTCAGTAATAAGAGCCAGCTCTATTGGCTCCCAAATGCTCTTCATTTAGTAGTACTAATTTTGGCTTCTATAATAGCCTAATTATCAATGTTTTGACCCATGAGTGGTATGCGATAACATATCACTTATGTTATTCCATGTAATGATATAAAATTTTAGCACTTGGTTGCATAATACTATAATTTTACTATTACTATAATTGTTTGCTATAAAACCATTAGTATGCAAACATCCCACGATTTTACATGTGTGTAATGAATGGTTCATTTCGACAGAACTTTATTAGTGTTTTGCTACAAACTCTAAACGTGCATCTGGCCCTTGCATACAATTCTAATGTTACTGAGATATCAAGATCAAATACACAAATATACAAAATAAAATAATAAAACAAATAAAACACAAACCATTCAAAGTAAAATCATTACTCAAGACAGTGAGAATGCCACTACAGTTGCTGAATGTTTCTGCAGCAAATTGGCATGGAGCAAAATGAAATGCAAAGAAAGATAAAGGACTTTTTGTTAAAATAAGCCGTAAGCAGCAAGTATGCCATGGACAAACTGCATTGTTATTTAGCAATAATGTGCTTATATTCTATAAAGAAATTCATGTTACACTTACCCTTTCTTCATGAAATACACTATTCCTCCAATCAATACTAAAAGGCAAATGTAACATGGCATTGTTAAAAATAAATGAAACAATACAAATATATCACAAATATTGTTTTATAAATGGTGTGTATTTTATTGTTTCAGATAAAGATCCTGCATTCTATACAGTCACATCTTTATACTGCAGTGCTGTTGAATGAAAATGTGTTGAGTAATTCTCTGTGACAGTAGTGCCAAATGCAGGGTAAATCAAAGGTTTATACTGATGTGTTACTTCTCAATTATTATTGTTTCTATAGCAGCAACTCGTAGATAAAGACTTTATAGTGAAACTTCAGATCTGGTCTGAAATTTAAATAAATTTTAACCCTGTAAGCAAGTCAGGTCTTGAAATATGAGCAGTATTTATATATACAGTTTATTCTAACATTGTACATAAACAGTTTATTATAACATTGTGAACATGTGTGTACACATTAAGCATTTATGTTGCGTTTGTATACGTGTGAGTGAGGGTCTCTATTGGTAAACTCATGTGCGTGCGTGCGTGCGTGAGTGAGTGAGAAAGAGAGAGAGAGCGAGAGAGAGAGAGTGAGAGAGAACGTTGTCCTACAAGGTAGCCCACCCACCTCCTCTCTCTGGTCTCAATCACTACAGCTAATCAATACTAGGATAATTTGTTTTATTTTTTACTTCATATCTTTTAGTAATTATTTTTATATGAATATTTTGGGATGTAGAATGAATCATTGACGTTTTCATTATTTCTTATGGGGAAATTTGCTTTGCTTTAATGAAAAAGTGTTCTGATATACAAGCATGCTTCCAGAACAGATTATGTTCGCAATCTAATGTTCCACTAAACAGTATATGATGGACAGTGCACATAAACCCAGGCTAAGAAATGTATACAACATTAAATAATTAATATATATGTAAAAACATTAATTCACTGAAATAAGTAAGTCAGTTTGTACCTTGATCTAAAAGATGTTGCATGTGCGATTCCTGGGTGGTGCTACAGCCATTGATAGCCAGAACCTAGAGAGCAGATTGGACTTCCTGACCGGGGCACTCTCACACCCCCAGTATCCAATCATATGTATCTGCCAGCTCACACAAGCGGAAGGGATCGGATAGCATCCTCCAAGTGTGTTACGCTGCTCCCTAATTATGTGTGAGTGACAATTTGAAATGAAGTTCAGCGGCTTCGTGTGCATCAGAGGAAGCACATATTAGCCTATGCCGTCCCTGGTTGGTAGCTGTCGCTGATGTTCCTGTCCTTTGAAAGCCATATAATCCAGCATGGTCTCTCAGGTCTGATGAGCATTTTTAACTTACAGTTCCTAAATCTAGGTTGAAGAGTCGGGGCGATCGCACCTTTTCAGTAGCAGCCCCTAAACTTTGCAATGAGTTGCCCTTGTACATCAGGCAGCCCCCGACTCTTCCTATTTTTATAGCTCACCTTAAGACCTTTTTTATACAGAATATTTTTATTTGTCTTTTATATATTATTTATTATTGTCCTAATATTTTATTTGCTTATTTTGTACAATGAGGGTGGATATTTTATTGTTGTATAGTTTTATTTGGATTTCATTTTATATTCTTATTATTGTCCGTTTCTCTGTCTGCAGCTATTTTAGAGTTGTACAGCGCTTTTTGCATTAAATATGCTTTAAAAATAAATTTGACTCGACACTGGATACATTAACAATAACTGCATTAAACTGTACATCTTTATATTTAAATATTACCATATAGTTTCTGTATATGTCCCATGATTAGTTTTCAAAACCTTTTTAAATTAATGTATTCTCCAAGTACAAGCACATTACACATTCATGCACAACTGCCCACACCATAGACATTTCTATTTAATTTTTGCGCACCTTTGCACATTTATGGTCATTACATCTTCACATCCATGCATATTTGCATACTCTACAGACATTTATATTTACATTCTATGTTAATTTCCATAACAGTTACTATATTTTCCATATTTACAGTATACAGCCATGTCTATATTTTGTACAGCTAAAGGATATCTTTTTTTTTCTTATTTTATTTAATAATTTATTTCTTATTGATAATCTTGTTTTTTAAGGTCATGGGCACGTATAAGCACTTCACTGCATATCGTACTGTGTATGACTGTGTATGTGACAACTGAATTTGAGCTGTTTGGTCAGTCAGCACTTACCCAGAATCGCAGCCGTAACCCCAATTCCAATTCCAATTGCTCGACCCGAGCCTATAGCAAAATATTACAGTATTACTTTAGGGAGAAAATCTATTTCTTATAAACTGCATTCATGAAGACTAAAGCATGTTAGCTTAATGGTAGCTAATAAATTCAATGACACTGCTTAGGTTTTTTAATATGTGCTTTAAAACATGCCAAAACTATGTAAAATAAACCACAGTATAGGCACAGGATTAAAATAGTAATCTATTGATCTATTCACAACAATAAAATGTACACTCCCACATGTAATAAATTTCAGAGTAAAGAAAATCATTGTTAAAAATAGGTTTGTTTGGAAAATATGCCTTACTAGATTCCTTGTTGTCATCTCGGGGTGGACCTGGGGGTGGAGTTGGACCTGGGGGTGGAGTTGGACCTGGGGGTGGAGTTGAGGGTTTAGTTGGGGGTTTGGTGGGGGGTTTAGTTGTGTGTGGACCTGGTGGTAGATAGATAAACGAATGGAGTCTTAAAGTTTATTATAGTATATAACGCTTGATATTTGGCTGCGTATCCTTCAATAACTGCTTTAAGCTAGAGAGCCAAGGACAAAACCAAGCTGCTGCATTCTTCTTTTGTGACCACATCTTTTAGTGGTTTCTCCTTTCAGTCTACCTTCTGGAGGTGAAATGCACATTTAATTGGGTTAAGGTCTGTCAATTGATTTGGCCAGTTGAAAACTGTCTCATTCATCTTTTAATCTCAACACATTTCCTGAATGTATAGCAAAATACATTTTTGACCTTGCCATTACAATGTACACCCACCATGCACATATTGATGCAGTTTTACCTAATTATCATGTGTCAGACGCACAATAAAAAAAAAACAAGCACATGCCAAAAACAAATTTTACTAGTGCTGTCAATTGATTAAAAATTTTAACCTAGTTAATCACAACCACAGTCAGTGATAAATCACAATTATAAAATACAGTGGAACCTCGGATTGCAAGTAACGCTGTTTGCGAGTGTTCCGCAAGACGAGCAAAAATTAAAAATAAAATCTTGAGTTGAAAAACAAGCAAGTCTTGGTTTACGAGTACCAAGTATCACGTAGCACGCATACACTTCTTGTTTTGATGCTGAGCGTCACGTGATCACAAGTGAGCCAATGGATTTTCTCTCTCGCACTCATGCTGCGGAATTGTGGGTAAACCCCTGCTCGGTTTTAGTGCATGTCTCAATATTATAATCAACATCCATGTATGCGTGTACTGTTTACTACAACACTGTGACCATGTGTGTGCGTATAAAGCATCTTTTTATTTTGTTTCTGTGTGTGTGTGTGTACAGTGCGAGTGTACGGTTTATTAGAACACGTGTGCGCCCGCGTGTAAAGCAAAAGCAAGTCTCATTAGAGAGGTTAAAGATCCATTTTCCCTCTCGGTCTCTCTCTCCCTATCAGCCTGCACTGTGTGTGTGCGCATCATTGGACACTGTGCTCCTTTCCTCCTCCTCTCGCCTCCACACACACACCCCTCCCTCCTCTCGCCTCCACACACACACCCCTCCCTCCTCTCGCCTCCACACACACACCCCTCCCTCCTCTCGCCTCCACACACACACCCCTCCCTCCTCTCGCCTCCACACACACACCCCTCCCTCCTCTCGCCTCCACACACACACCCCTCCCTCCTCTCGCCTCCACACACACACCCCTCCCTCCTCTCGCCTCCACACACACACCCCTTCTTCCTCTCGACTCTGCGCACACACCCCCCCAAGAAAGTTACAGGGGAGGGGCTCATTCCTCCTCTGCTCTTATTTTAGCTTCACTCTCACACACGCACACACACACACACACACACACACACAGCACCTGCGTGCACAAACACTAACGGAAACACTTATCTAACTGTCAGGATTTATTTGTAAAATGCAGATTAATTTGTTTTATTTTTATATTAATATTTATGTATTTATTTTTTGGGGCTGTGGAACAAATTATTTGAATTTCCATCATTTCTTATGGGGAAATTCCCTTTCGTTAACAAGTTTTGATATACGAGCCCGCTTCTGGAAAAAATTCCACTGTACAATTCTGGAAAAGATTCCACTGTACTCAAATTTATTTGTATTATAAACATGCAATGTTGGAATAAAGCATGAAAAACTGATTAGAGAAAACATGCACCTTATGCAGTTTTGGAATCTCAAACATTTAACAAATGTCAATTTAAAATCTCTCAAACGGGACCAGTGCAGTGGCTGGGTAGTATTCTGTGTGGCAACCAACCGATGGCGGGGCTTGAACCCAGATCCTAAGAGCCGGAAAACAATAACTAGAGCCGCCTGAGCAACCAAATCACATCTTACATTTAATGTATTATGGTAAAAATAGCTCAAGCTTGAAGGTGGTTTAAGCACACAACTGATACTAGAATCATTTTACAAAGAAACTTGTTAGCACACCTCCTGACGTTTCCTCAGAATATTGAAAGCCCTACTTCAAACATCAAAACAAAGAAGCGGTTATGGCATGAATGTTATGCAAGATGTCATGTAATAATGTAAGATATACACTATCAAACTAAAAGTCTATTTTGTGAAACGTTTATAATTCAGTATTTTAAACCCAGTTAAAAAACAGTTAGAATAACAACTTTAACAAGTCTAGATTAGTCACTAATCGACAAGTCAGAACATCAAGATAATGAAACAATGATTAATCTTACCGATGCACTTTGGAGGAGGTGGATTCCATCCATTTACATCACAGACCAGGTAACCTTCTCCTTCCATAGTGAAATCTTTATTACACTGGTATTGGACAAAATCTTTATAGCCGTAGGGTGGTGATTTTCCTCTAACTCTTTCTGCGTTTTTAATGTCAGGTTTGTCACATGTTATCGCTGAAAATGCAAAGAAGGAAAAGAAATTGATTTCTAAAAATATTAAATTAAACTTATTTGGGAAAATGTTGAATCTTAACTGAGAAGAAAACCCTCCAGCGTAACTCACATAAACACTGAGGAGGAGGAGGCTGAAATGTTCCATCAGAAGAACAGGCTATTGTTGATTCTCCAATAAGAGTTGTACCACCACTACAAGAGTATGTGATTGCTTCGTTATAACCATAAGTTTCGTCCTCTGGCTCATATACTCCATACTGTATTTTAGGAGGTGGTAAACATTTCGTCTCTAAAAACAAAAGAACAAGTTAATTTGCATTAAACAATTTTACAATTTCAAATTAACACCAAATTAACAAATTTCAATACTTTCACAAACTGCAGCTCTTCCATCCCAGCCATTAGCCAGACAGCTCCTACTTTGAGGTCCAACAGCCATATATCTACAAACAGAGAATTTGTACAAAACCATGTTTGTGCAATTGTCTATATAAATTTAAACAAAAACTTACACGTAAAGCAGGTGACCAGAACTTCACTCACCCCTCATTACACTGAACAGTGATTATTGCACCAAATTCAATTCCATCTGGAGCTAAATATTTTCCATTTGACACCTCACCCGGACTTCCACAGGTCTTTTCTAATAATACAGAAACCTCTTAATTTTCAGGTATTTCACCCATTAACTATGAAAAAATATATACATACACATTAAAAAAAAAAGTAAGAATGAAGAAATGTATAAAAGGAGAATTACTTTTGCACTGAAGGGCCAGTGTAGTCCACTGACTTCTTTCACAGGTGATTGACCTGGAAGCTCCTGAACTAACAGCCACATATCCAGTTGAACAACTGAATGTTACTTTGAATCCCTCAGGGTATTCATTCCTTGGAGCAGGTTCGGAAATCATGTTTTCGCCAACAGAGTGTTTGCCACATTGAGCTGAAAAGATATCAGAAAAAAGAATATAATGTTACTACAAAATTAGCACCGTTCAAACGTATCACAAGAAATTTGCAATGAACAGTTATATAGCGACATAGCGCATGACGGTGTCTAGCAAGGCGGTAATTAGAAAGCAAAGCAAAATAGCAATAAAAAAAAAGTGTTTAATGTTTACATACGAGGCTACATCAACATTGAGGATTTAAAAGTTTATTAATCAAGATTAGTTTAACATTTAAGTGAAATACAAAGCAATCTGCAATTTTTTTCTTTTTTTTTTTTATATCCCACTTCACAAAGCCTTTAAATGTTTCTGTGCAATGAGTGGTGCATCAAAAGCATTATATACAGTACATTGACAGGTTGTCGATTAATCTGTTTAAAATTTTGAATGCTTTATACAGATTCATGCTACCTCATCACTTCCAGTCTCACCCTTAGCACTGGAGTTGCTCAGGGATGTGTATTGTCCCCTCTCATATATTACCTTTTCACCTATGACAGCGTACTTGCCTATGCCTCAAACAACATTATCAAGTTTGCGGATGACACCACAGTTGGTAAGCCTGACCAGAAAAGTAACGATGAGATGCATCACAGGGAGGAGATTACAAGAACTACATTTACAAGAAATGGCGAGAGACATTATCAGAGATTCCTCTCACTCCCGTCATGGACTATTCACTCATCTTCCATCAGGCTGGTGCTACAGGTTCATCAGAGCCCACACCAACAAAATGTAAAATACCTTTTTTCCTGTGGCTGTAACCCCACTAAACAGGTGATCATGGAGTGTTAACAAAACACCACTCTAGTGCCACTTCCTGTCTATATCGCACTGCTTCATCCACTCTGCATCTCTGCACCATCCATTACTTATGCTTACCATTGCACTACTGTATATTCCTCCTAGGGCTGCACGATTCCTGACAAAATATGAATCACAATTTTTCTCCAAGGGAATTAAGATCACGATTCTCTCACACAATTCTTTCCCTGTCATTTTTTTTCTTCCAACAAAAAACATTGACGGCATTTAAGAAAAAAAAAAAAAAGTGTTGTCTGCACAGAACATTCAACTCTCTTGTATTAAAATAAAAGTCAGATATTTTAATGTAAATAAAATGAAAAGTTGTTAAACATCAATAGAAATTTTGGACACTCATATACTAACGCATGATTGTCTATTATTATTATTATTATTATTATTATTATTATATCATCATAAGTAAATGTAACAGTGTTACTGTAGGTAGTTTGTTATTAAATACATAGTTTACAGTGTAGAATTTATTGTTGTCAAAGTGTTTAATGCTCTTAACACACTTCCAGTGTACTCCTCTGCAGCTTTTGCTCTGTTCTCAGAGTCTCTCTGAGTACAGAGTAACAGCTCGAATCAACACAGGAGGTTTAATTATCTCATACTTAAAGTTATAGCCCGATTAGGACTGCACGTGCCCGTCTTTGATCGGACAGGAGTATGCATTTTAGTTTTTAGCATGTGTATGTGTAAGAGACATTTACCATATGTTGATAAAAATAACAAATGAATAATCAATTTATGCCATGATAAACGCAACAACTGAAGAAAATGTAACCCTACCTCACCTATGGGGTGTCGTGCGGTGGTTGTTAGTACAGTTCATCGCGATTCACAGCAAGTTTTGTCGTAGTGCTTATGTTTCAAATCTTTCCTTGTTGTGAAAAATTAAACTAGTTAAATTATTTGACAGCCCACGTGTAAGTTTGCGGGCCATATATAATATTTTTATATAAATATTTTTGGGTTGTGGAACGAATCGCAAAGAAATTTGCTTTGATGTATAGAAGCACACTTACAAAACAAATTAGGTTCGTAATCCAAAGTTCCATTGTACTGTATGTGGAACCGTCATGTTACTTTTTTGAGTATGTTATCCTCTAGAAATGTCTATCCACTGCAAATCTTTGCAGAGTAATATTGCATATACTATATATACACACTGTAACTTTATTACCTACAGCATCTTCTGTTGTCCTAAACTAATTATTATTTATTGTATATAGGCCACTTCCGGTTAGATGCTAACTGCATTTCATTAGCTCGGTATATGTACTTTGCACAATGACACAGTTCAATCTAATTTAATCTAAACTTGCATACACGTCCAGAAGAAACTTCCCTAACTCTTCTGCATGGCCATTTAAAAAAACAAATTTTTTGCAAAGTGTAAAAGCTGTGCTAGATACTTACTGGATTTCACTACACCTTAAAAGAAAAGAAGACACACTATGCAAGTGCATGTACTTATGGACTTCAGAAGTTGGTTTTAAAAAAGCTTAGTTTTACTGGTGCTTTCCACCTGTCTAGACCGGACATACAGACTTCTGAACTTTTTCATGTTCGGCGAATGTTTTTCATGTTTTCAATTCGGCCAATACTCTGCCGCTTACTCTCAGGCTTGTGAGTCAATGACTCGTCACCAGTAACAATTCTATTTAAGAATCTTTCACCTTCCTTAGAGTAATTTTGTTTGCAGATATCCAAACACTTTTGCCATACTGCACACAAAGTCTTCGATAAATAATGGCATCAGGCATGACAAAAATTAATCACTGCATGCTGCTTTTCTTTTGTGAAAATCATAAGTGGGGTCCATTTTTGCTTGCACCGCAGTGACTGGGGAAGCAGCAGTCTTGAGCAGAAAGCGCTGATAACAGAAGTACGTGGAGTACAGATAATTTTTGACTCACACTCGTATGTAAATAAAATAATAATAATAAAAAAAAAAACGCATGATTGTCCACCTCCCATAAATATTTACTATACCTGCTTTTTTTTTTTTTTTAAATAGTTATATTCTAAACGACTATAAACAAGGGCAACTTGATGAAATTTCTCATGATAGAAGGTGTAAAACCGAAACTGACATTTACAAAAGATTTTACGCACAGAATAAGTGCATTAGTGCAGAAGGGGGTTTCATAGAGAAATACGAGTAGTTTCTCTATGCATAATACATTACCCCTTATACTGTTGCTCATACTCACTTATTATACTGCTTTATTCTGTGTTCAGGAGATTTAGGGCACGAGGCAGGGTACACTCTAGTGTGCCAATCCATCACAGAGTACCCACACTCATTCACATGCCACAGGCAATTTGGGAATGCCAATTAGACAAATCTGCATGTCTTTGCACTGTGGGAAGAAGCCTACCAAGCACAGGGAGAACATTCAAACTCCATGCACACAGACCGAGAGGGGACTCAAACCTGCACCCTAGAGGTGCGTGCGCACTAACCACTACCCCACCATACCGCTTACCACACATGGCTGAGTAACTGTGCTGCGACTATGGGAAGTCAGTAGGGTCAAACTTGGTCATATGATCAATGATTTGTGTTAAAATGGTAGTAATGTGTTAAAATAGTCCAGATTGGTCACATGTGTTAATGCTTTTAACATGCGTCGCCTAATTACTGATATGGTAAAGTATCAGCACTTTGTAAAGGTATAACTAACTGGAAGGCTTTTCAGTTTCTCTGTATCATTTGCAGAAAAAAGGCACAACAGATGCAGGTACAGATATTTCTGCCTAAAAACAACAAGAACACAAGAACTAGGAATAGGAATAATTCTAGAAGATGCACAACAAGACAACAGACGCACGACACAAGGCATGCTGCA
The DNA here is from genome assembly GCA_013621035.1 of Clarias magur. Lineage (NCBI taxonomy): Eukaryota > Metazoa > Chordata > Actinopteri > Siluriformes > Clariidae > Clarias > Clarias magur. Next base: position 212,827 of record QNUK01000781.1, read on the forward strand.
AACCAGGAACTTAAATACATTTCTAAGTGAGACATAAACAAGATTCAACAACATGCGACCATGAACGTGTGTAATTCAGCGCGTCTCTGGAGCTGCCATGACAGCTGTGGTCTCTTTTTATGACTGACTATTAATGAATTCTGTTGTTTAGACAGGGTATGACGGGACACTGGTTATAATGGCTTTGTAACAAACTGGTGTTTGTAAAGTTTTAATCATTAGCGCTTTATTAACCGACCCTCATACTGTTATGTTTTTTATACTGTGCATCTATTCCAGATTATGTGAGCTAGTGGGACTTCTTTTTAAAAAATAAAATAAAATCAACTACTGCATTTTAGATTGAAAAGCAGAATGAAATAAATCTCTAGACATACAATCAACAAGCTATGAATGATGACTTATGAAATCAATCAATTTACAATTATAAATTAAACCGGATCGTACCTCTGATTTCTGCAACCTTGATGACACACAGCAGAAGGATGAACAGACTGCAGCTCTTTGTCTCACACATTGTTTGCACGGTTATTTCTACTCCAACTTCTTCAATTCAATGATGCAAAAGGAAATTTATTTGAATTCAATGGTTAGAGGAAAAATAAACCGAATTGAATAGCTGATAGCTTGGTCACAGGGTAGGACTGGATTCCTGCGAGAGGGGGGAAAAAACACCTATATGTATAATCATGTACATGCATTGTCTTCTACAAAGAGATAACTTAAGTAGGCTAACTTAAATAGCTAACCAGCTAGTTAACCCTTTTTGTTTGCAGAACTCGCAAAATTATCATTATTATTATTATTATTTTAAAAAGTAGGCGTTACTTTCGGTTTAAACCTGGACATGTAAGTTAGCTAGCTGGCTGGCTAACTCAAAACCTGTTTTAAAAAAATAATCGTTTTTCTTAACTAAGCAAGCAAAAAAAGATGGTTTACCCTAGATATTTTAAGTATTATATATGTATTCTTTGAATACCTTACATTAGCTCACACGCTAGCTGTAACGTCAAGCACATACATGCTCCAGTTTCACCTCCGGGTTCGTCGTCTATCTAAATATACTCATATAATAGTAAGAACAAGAGGACCGAGTGCTGGTTAAATTGATCAAATATACATATTTTTTTTAACTAACTGAAATTTCCTCTAGGTTTAGGTGAGATTGTCTGCTCGAGGCCCGTTGTTTTCGCGAACCTTATCCAAATCGGGGAATTCAAAACGGCAAACTGAAAAGCTTGAAATCAGGATTAACCTTGAGCCACATTTCACTTTCACTCGTATTTACACAAAACACCTTCTCACCTTTCAGTCTGCCCCACGAGCAGCTCGACTGAACCAGCTAAAATGACGACTGTCGTTAGTTACACTTTGCTCGTGCGTGAATTGCCGGAAATGTGGTCACACCCCTAACAGAAAATGACTCGCTCTTCCCTATTGACCTGATCTCTAATCTTAACTCAATAGTCCATATTTGGTTCTTAGAATCACAGGTTCATGTATCCTGTCACCATTTGCTTTTTCCCATGTTGTGCCAATTTGCTGTAGGTTATACTTACATTTCTGTTAGGCGTATTTGTTGTTGTTCTGGTCACATGACTCTTTTTTTTTCCGGTAGGAAGTTCTACGGAATGCCAAAAGGAACAAAACGCATCGGAATTCGTACACTGCGTCTCAACCGCCTTGCCAAGTGCAGCGTTTTATTGGAAAGTCGCCAAAGGTGTCGACGTCAAGCGCTATTTCGTATATTACGAAGAGGTCAAGACACATGAGACAAGAAAACCCCTCTTGAACTCGTTAAACGTAATAGAAAATCACTAGTCTTTTCTGTTATTGTCTCGGCATTCAGATTTACTCAAGGAAACTGTAATTCTTCTGCTATTTATCCGCCCCCGTATTGCTATTATTTATTTACATTTTATATTTTACATTTGCGTATACTGTATATCTTCTATTAATTTTTTATGTTAATTGTGGACAGTTAATTGTATAACTCAGTTTTTTTTACACCTGCATCTTGTAAGTTATACTTTTATTCTTAACAACAACAACAACAACAATAATAATAATTTTAGACAAAAAAAAAGACAAGAAAGTGTAAAAACTTAAGCACTGGGAGAAACAGACAAGAAGAGTCAGTAATATTCAGACCAGGGACGTTTCTAGGATTTTCAGCCAGGGGGGCGTGGGGGGGGGGGGGCGTTCAGCCCCCATAGCCCCCACAGCCCCCACACATTTGGCTTGTTCAGAATCAGTATTCAAATGAGTCGTCCTGATCACTCACACACACACACACACACACACACACACACACACACACACACACACACTGTTTACTGTATAAACCTTTTTCTATGTTTAAGTACAATCAGAAAAATGTAACCAGAAAACAGCATATAACTTTAAACTCACACTGATTAGCATTGTAAACAACACACGTATAAGGCTGGACAATGGAATAAATTGTGTGGAAGCCAATAATGTCAAACATTTATCTGTTAATTCCTTGACAATACCGTTGCTTTTTGTTGGAAACAGACATAAAAATGTGAAAAATACTCTCTGATGCAATGACTTCAATCAATGTTGGGAACACAGTGTTAATGTGCATGAGAGGCTGCCCATGTTCTATTCTTACCTGCTGCTCATTTGGATTTAAAATTCATTAATATAGACAAACATTATTTTAATGTAATTAAACAAAGCATCTTTTAATATATATTTTTTGTTTTGTTTATTCATTAAAAAGTTTTTTTTTCTAAACCAAAGTGACAAAAACCCTACTCTAAGGTTAATAAATATATTTTACAATTTGGGACATTATTTAATACAATACAATATTTATTACAAAAAACAGGATTTTTCTATCTCTGTAAATCACACTGCTATGCAGTTAAAACGAGTGCATTGAATGCTGTCTGTCACTGTTTTTAATCATTTGTGAGCATTACTGTAAGGTAGTTAATGCCATATGCACTGTTATATATAGACAGTTAGATTTCCCGATTAAAACAGCAACAGCATGTTTGCTTTAAAAAGGAGACTAGGTCAAAACAGGTTAATAGGGTATGTATTAAGGGCTTCAGTTTCACTAGAAACAGCTGGTGTGATGAGGGTGAACACAGAGAAAACTTAGTAACTGATTAATCCCTCACGACATTTTGTAAACTGTATTTATGAGATAAGACTGCACTGATACAGATAAAACAACTTATCGAAAAACACACACCTTGGCTTAATCCTCGCTCTGTGATGGCGAATTGAAACACGTGGAGGAGCCGAAGTCTGCCACCTTTTCCATATGAAATTTAATGGGTACGTGGGCGATCACCAATTTGTTTAAAGTTTATGTAGAATTTTTAGTGGGGCTGAGTACAAATGTTAGGGGTCTAAGCCCCCCTAAAAATAACCTAGCGGCGCCCATGGAAATTCAGGCTAAGGTTCGGACAGAGCAGGTTAAACAGCACGTTATTTCAAATGGGAAACACATGACAGGATAATGTGAATATTGTGGACATGATGAAACAGTAGAGCATGCCATGCTGTATTCAAAATGTGATGGTGAAAAGCACACAATCTGAGAGATATAAATTTCCAATTTAACCTACAGAAACTATTACAAAAGCATAGGAGAAATAAACGACAAATTCTTGACACAGTATCTCAAGAGAACCAATGTGATGGAGAGAATCTTAAGGGGGGAAAAAAATCCTTCTTTAGATCCTGCGGATCCTGCTCCAAACTCCACTGCCACAGGTGGCGACAATGAACCTTTACGTTGTTTTCCAACCGCCATAAAATACCAAAAGAAGAAGACAACGTAGCCATGGGCTGCGTTCCATTCCGAAGTTTATTTCACAGGGTGCTCCCTACTCCCTGTTCCGTTTGCAGGGAATGTCGGTGAAGGGAATTGCTCTTGACAAAACACCACCATTCGGAACATTCTGCAAAGTCACCAGCGCAGACGTCACTTCCTCCCTGCATTACCATGGTAACATAAGCACCTCGGATACCTGCCGCTGCTCGTTTCGCAGATGAATGAACAAGTTGCTCGGTCTGTCTGCTTTGCTTTAATATACTTACTGATGCCAGGAGAGACACAGTCAAACACGTTGTCTGTCTGGAAGATCTATATTATTAACAGCAACATACAGAGTTTTTAATATGTTTTTATAAGTGGGGGTGTTAGCACGTTAATATCAGATCCAAGAAGAGACTGGAACGTAGTAGCATGGAATATTTAACACGTTAATATCAGATCCAAGAAGAGACTGGAACGTAGTAGCATGGAATATTTAACACGTTAATATCAGATCCAAGAAGGAAGAAAGTTAACACATTTTATTCCAAAACAAGAACTCGAAGAATGGATTTCTTAAGGGCGATCGGATTAGAAAATAGGGTTTAAACTGTAAGAGGAAGATGAGGGAGATCAAGAACAGAAGGTGGAACAATGCAATAATAATGCAACATGATGGATGTCAACCACCGGTAGAAGGTGGCGTGCATGGAGGTCTAATAGCATTGAAAGACATCAGGTCATGTCTGCCTGTATGCAGCTGAATCCAGGGAGAAAACACTGGCCGTACATTATATTAAAGCTCCAGTTTACAAACTGAGAAAGAATATGTATCTCATATATAATGTATTTGTAAAGAAGTGGAAAGGTAGAAATCTATTTACTTTTCCACTGTTATTATTATTTTTTAATTGGATGAAATAATTCTAGATTTAAAAATTATTAATTGCAATTATTAATTAATTAATTAATTATTATTATTTAGTATTTTGCATTGAAATATGTTATATCTTTTAAACATTTTCCTGGCAATAATTCCTCACTACAAACCGATTATTCCAGTATTGCAGGGTTATTACAGTATAACATACACGCATAGAGGATATTATACCTCCATGGAGGAGTGCACACTGTGGAGTGCATCCATGCAGGGTTGTGCTGCCAATCAGAATGAAACCCACATTATGAGCACATTTACAAAATAAATTTTGTCAGTTTAAACCAGTTTTTTTGCTGTCTATATGGATGTGGCAAAGCGCTTAACCTTATGCATATGCAAAAGCATTGCTGGTCCTAAAGCCCGGACAAGAAAGAGGTTTAAGCTAGCAACCCAGACCTGTCAAAAACACCCTGCCATAGACAGGATAGAACCATCGCCCGTTCTCAGTATACCGTATATGTGTGTTCAGTCTCTGCAGATGGCTGAACTTCAGCAACTAAGACTGTACCCACCAGGTCAGTCAAGGTGACTTGCCTCTAATGAAAAGTAGCCAAGCTCTGCCCAATGAAGTTGCTAGATTTGTTGCCAGACTCTCTTTTGTAAAGGGGTCTCAAAAGTTGGCTGCACTGTATCTCAATTTCACAACAATTTTTAGTATATATAGGCCATGTCATATACAGTATAGAATAGATTGACCTGAAGCACTTTCATCAGATATCAGTACTATATTGAATAATGCTATATAACAATAAACTGAAGAATCACCTGAGATTGAGACTAAGTAATTTTACTGGAATCACATTAAAAGTATTTAAGTGTTTCAAAATACAACTGACAGCAACGGGATCTTTTTAGCTTTAATACATAAAGATGTCTTAATATATAAAGAAACAGTCTCATGAATGTACTGTATGATTATTTAGAACACCACAGTCAAGCCAATCCTAGTAGAGCTTGCATGTTCTGCCTGTGCAAAAGTCACGAGTATCATGGACAACAGCGTGACATACTGGCACTGACCAAACGCATGTATGATTATGTTACGTTATTATTTTTGCATGATCTACACAAATTGTACACCTATGCAATATTTACACATATTGCATTTTGTGAATATGAGTAAAGAGTCTCTGTACAGTATGGATTGTAATAGATTGGATACAACTGGAAGGATTTGGAATAACCAAGTCCTTCCATAATAAATGTTAAATAAAAAAGATTATGCAAATAAAAAATTTATTATACATACATACATACATACATACATAACCAGTCAAAAGTTTGAACACACCATTCAAATGTTTGGACACAGGTTTGGATTTTTCTTTATTTTCTGGATTTTTTCAAAACTAAGAAATACTATATCGTGTTAGGTAATTAAGTAACAATAACAACAACAACAGTCAGCTGTTATTTTAAGACATGTCAACTGTTCTAGAACAGATCTTGCAAGAACAGTATTGTCAACTGCATGTGCAAAAACCCATCAAACATCATGACGAAACATTCTCGCATGAACAGAAAAGCAAGACCAAAACTGCTGCCGAGAAGTTACCAGCCTCAAAAATCGCCACTTTACAGCACCTCAGATTATAGCTGTTGTGAAGGCTTTACAGGGCATAAGTAGCACACACATCTCATCATAATCTGTTTAAAGAAGATTATTGCATAATTTGGATGCCTTCAGTTTTGCAGTGTAGAATGAAATAAAAATTAAGAAAGACCATGGAATTAGAAGGTGTGCCCAAACTGTTGACTCGTAGAACACACACACACACAAAAAAAACCTTACAGTACATACATACATAATTTATACAACAGATTGTATATAAAAAGGAATTGAAAACGTGCAGTATCTTTACTCAAAATTTTGTGCCGCTGGTATAACATAATAATATAAGATTACACTAAGAAACAAATGCCTCAGTAGTCTTATGCAGGATAGAAAAATCAGGATAGATACATGTTCAATCTTTTTTAAATTAGACTAAGGCATTTCCACACCATACAAATATGCTGTGCTTTTTGTTTAATACAAATAAGATTTTGTTAATATTGTAACAGCTAAAAGGCAAATCAGACAAAATTCCAAACTCCATTTAATTAAGAAACAAACAATTATTAAGGAGTGGACTTTCCAGTGTCAAATTTCTATATGGCCAAAAGTATGTGGATACCCCTCCTAATTGAGTTGGTAACTCCATATTGAAACTATTGTTTTAGAGTAGCTGTGATCATCATGTGCCCATACAGTACGTTTGGACACATAGTGTACAAGTCTGTACAAGTTAATTATAATAGTAAGCAATTTGAAACAAACTTTACATTCTTGCATTATTGAATTTGGATACCATAGCTTGTCCAAAAGCTATTCTAGAAGGACCACCAAAATATTTTAGTGGTCCAAGACTCTTCAGTAATTTCCATTATTCACATTTTCAGACAAGAAAAGAATGTCATTGAGCAAGCATTCAAGCAACACTTCATGTAGGTTTCTCTTCATTTGTCCAACTTATTGTGCACTTATTTAATTTAGCCTATTTATAAAAAAAAACATTTAAAAGAAGAATACACTACTCCAAAGTAAAAAAAGAAAAAAAAAGAAAGAAAACCCACATGTTGATGCTCCACTAAAATTATTACTTTTAATCAAAACTTTTTCCTCTGCATGGTCTGCTGAGTTCGGTATCAAATATTTTACACCGGCAGACTATAACACCACATTTTTTTATACATGTGCAGTCAAAACTGTGAAAACAGCACTTAACTCTTTATTTGGACAAAATCTGATTATTACTAATATTAAATAACTTTAAACACACACATACCATCTATCTTCATACGTAAATGAGTAATTATAGTGCAAATTGCAGTGGATGCTCAGCGTCGTTAAAGATAAAATTATGACAGCTTAAGAAAAAATTGAAGTGCAAATTTATTAATGATCTATAAAAACTAGGAAAAATCACTTTTTTGAAAAACAGAGATGAATAGGTCTGCTCCTCAATTTGCCATTAGTGAGAATTAGTGCTCTGGTCCTAGGGAAAAAAACAACAACAGGACAAAGTACAATAGGTGACTTAAAGCACAAATGGTAATATTGTGACATGCATGCTTCTAGGCAGTGCTATAAAAAAGTAGCATTAAGCAAGTATATCGCACTCTACCCTTATAGAGATATTCTGATTATTAGTTTCAGTAAGGAATTTCCAGGTTTTACCAACATTTATTTCCAAATGTTTACAAGTTAAACATCTGTTAAAATTCGCAATGCCGTTAATTTCTCCAATCTGATTGGTCAGAAAGTGTTGGTTATCACTAGTTAATTCTAAAGAGCTTGTTCTAACACTGGGACTTTAATGGTGGATAGGCCACATAAATGCACTAGAATGTTAAGTATTAAAAGACGTTTGTGTAACATATTAGAAGGAGTCTCCAATGCCAGCAATTTGTCAAGCGATGAGAATAAGCTGTAACTACATTGTATGTAGTTTCAGGAGTTTCTGGTCTCTTATTAACAATAAAAACTATCAAGAAACCATTCTCCATGCTAGGAAAAAGACTCACCTGCAAAATGTAACCATGCAGCATTTTTAACAAATGCTATTAATAATTTAAATATTCTTATAGCCAGCACAGATGCACATGTTAATTTGATGCTCTATAAAATCTGCATACACTGATTGATCAGCCATAACATTAAATCCATTAATATGAAAACCACCTAGGTTTTGGGTTCACCTTGAGCCACCAGGGCAGCCCTGGCCCTTCAGGGTGGCTCAGTTGCCTTGTGCTCCTTGCTTACTGGGCCTGATGCACTGTGGTGCACTGGGTGTTTCTGTCCTGGTCAGCATTTACTTTTATTTTGTGATTTGTGCTTCAATGGCGTTTCTGTGGGATTGGACAAGATGGGCTGTCCTTTAGTCCCTGGGTGTCCCCGATTGTGTTACCAGTTTGCTCGTGTATAGCTCGTGTATAGTTAATGGACAACGTTATTCACGGCACCTGTCATTGGTCATAGTGTTATGGTTGATCAGTGTATATGAATAACATATTGTCAGTACAGCCCACTACAAGCCTTCGATAAACAACTGCACTAATATCTCAAGATCTTCTTATATTTTCATTATATATCTACCAATCCAAAGCCGGATGCATAATTCAGTGTGCATTTCAGTTTGCCTATCCTAGGAAACAATTCACAATGTGTCCTTGTCAGTGAAATGTGTCTTTTCCTTTCCAAGGTAGGATTGAAGTAAAATGTAGTAAATGTGACGGTTCAATAATTTTTATTTTATATGTATGATCTATGTATAATAGCTATACTTGTTTTGTCTTTTTATTCAACTCTACATTGGTGTGTCTGGGAGTTTCTCAAGACACCCAAAATACACATAAAGAGGCGAACAATCATTTAGTCCACTTAAAAGCACATGGGTAGACGAATGTGTTTTTGTTAAATATGTTTTTAAATATTTTAAGACTGCACTTTAGAAAAATAGTTCCTATTCGTTCCTTTTTTTGTTCAATATCCATATTCTTCAGGGAAGAATATGTGAATACGTTTTATTGTTCTCATCTTGTTATTCTTAAATTCTTATCTTATTTTGCAGTATTGTTGTCCTTTCTATCTTTTCGTCTGTTTATCCAGTTTTCCCAATCAATTTACTGTTAATCAATTATCTCTCTTCCATGTGTTAAAATGCTTTTAAATCTACAACCAATCCTTATTTCACATCAAAAATTCAAGAACAGCTAACAAGGACAATAAATTTAAACATGGTTGTTCAACAAAAATGTACCCTAAGAATTAATCTTCCTGATCTTGTCATGGACTTAAATTTGACAAGTATATTTTCCTTAACAGTTTGCCAATGGTAAAATCATCTGTAGTGACTAGATGAATGAAGACAATAGCCTTAATTTTTCTGATGAACTCATACAAATACTAAGGAACTGTACACTTACCTAGAAGGACAATGGATACAAGGAAAGCTATTATTGTTATGCCTGTAAAAAAAAAGACAGTTACTTATCAGTATATGTACAGGTTTTATGTTATTAACATGAAATAGGATTGATTTCAAAGTACATGGTTAAAAAAAAAAATGTAAATGTAAAAAAAAAGCAAAAAGTTGTTTAAAAGTATTTTTATTGTGAATTTAACAATTTAAAAATTTAAAAATACAAATTACATGAAAGGACATTATAATCACTTACCATATGATGGGTGAAATGTGGTGGATGAATCTGTAGCTAGAAAAAATAAAAAAACACAAAATAAAGACTATAGCATATAATACGCGTGTGCGTGCAAAAAACGTTTACTCTAGCTTCGTAGCTTGCTTGATTGAATGAAACAAGTTAAATTTCAAAGTTACAAAATAACTTTCCACATCTGCATCCAACTGTTTTTAATAGCAACCAACTTTTACTGTTTCTTTTAGCATTTAAAAAATTGGTCCATTGGTCCACATATAATGTACCTTCAATCCAGCTATATTCTGAAGCAGTAACTGAACACAACATTTGGGTATACTGAACTACGGAGAATGAAGGGAGGAAACAACATGCAATATGGCACAACTTAACATGCCTATGTGATTGTATGTGGATGTAAAGTGAGTATACAGTAAGTGCTGTAATTTTATTATAGCAATAAAAAACAACACTTTCCTAGGAATCTATACATATAATAAAACTGTAAAGTTGGCCTATCTGTACATTGAAGATATTTGCGATAAAATTATTTGGGGTGGAAATGTAAGATGAGTAATAGAACACATGTTTTTTTAATTTTTGTTTGTCTGTCTGTGCACGCATCACGCAAAAACTACTGAACAGATTTCAATTGGTTTTCCCAGGTGTATCTGGACAAGCTTGAGGTAACATATAGGTTTTGTTACATCACAATTTACCCACAAGAACAGAAGATATGCCAATTTAAAATTTAAATAGAAAATGCTCATTTCATTAAAATAAAGAAATAAAGAAATAAAACAAAAAACATCAACCTTGAAAAAAAAACATTACTTAATCTCAAAATTTTACAGATGGCGGGGTAAAATTTTTAATATGTGCTTATGAGTGTGAATTTAAAATCAACTTAATAACCGCAATCTCGCACTTTCTATCTGAGCACTTCACAGGAAAACATAAAAATATTAGTTAATCCCAAAATTCAACAGATGGCATTGTACAGTTGTGGCCAAAGGTTTTGAGAATGACACAAATATTAGTTTTCACAAAGTTTGCTGCTAAACTGCTTTTAGATCTTTGTTTCAGTTGTTTCTGTGATGTACTGAAATATAATTACAAGCACTTCATACGTTTCAAATGCTTTTACCGACATTTATGCAAAGAGTCAGTATTTGCAGTGTTGGCGCTTCTTTTTCAGGACCTCTGCAATTCAACAGGCTCTCAATCAACTTCTGGGCCAAATCCTGACTGATAGCAACCCATTCTTTCATAATCACTTCTTGGAGTTTGTCAGAATTAGTGGGTTTTTGTTTGTCCACCCGCCTCTTGAGGATTGACCACAAATTCTCAATGGGATTAAGATCTGGGGAGTTTCCAGGCCATGGACCCAAAATTTCAACGTTTTGATCCCCGAGCCACTTAGTTATCACTTTTGCCTTATGGCACGGTGCTCCATCGTGCTGGAAAATGCATTGTTCTTCAACAAACTGTTGTTGGATTGTTGGAAGAAGTTGGATGCTTTACTGTTGGCATGACACAGGACTGATGGTAGCGCTCACCTTTTCTTCTCCGGACAAGCCTTTTTCCAGATGCACCAAACAATCGGAAAGAGGCTTCATCCAAGAATATGACTTTGCCCCAGTCCTCAGCAGTCCATCCACCATACTTTTTGCAGAAGATCAATCTGTGCCTGATGTTTTTTTGGAGAGAAGTGGCTTCTTTGCTGCCCTTCTTGACACCAGGCCATCTTCCAAAAGTCTTGGCCTCACTGTGCGTGCAGATGCGCTCACACCTGCCTGCTGCCATTCCTGAGCAGCTCTGCACTGGTGGCACTCCGATCCCGCAGCTGAATCCTCTTTAGGAGACGATCCTGGCGCTTGCTGGACTTTCTTGGACGCCCTGAAGCCTTCTTAACAAGAATTGAACCTTTTTCCTTGAAGTTCTTGATGATTCTATAAATTGTTGATTTAGGTGCAATCTTAGTAGCCACAATATTCTTGCCTGTGAAGCCATTTTTAATGCAATGCAATGATGGCTGCACGCGTTTCTTTGCAGGTCACCATGGTTAACAATGAAAGAACAATGATTTCAAGCATCACCCTCCTTTTAACATGTCAAGTCTGCCATTCTAACCCAATCAGCCTGACATAATGATCTCCCGCCTTGTGCTCATCAACATTCTCACCTGAGTTAACAAGAAAATTACTGAAATGATCTCAGCAGGTCCTTTAATGACAGGAATGAAATGCAGTGGAAAGTTTTTTTTGGGATTAACTTAATTTTCATGGCAAAGAAGGACTATGCAATTCATCTGATCACTCTTCATAACATTCTGGAGTATATGCAAATTGCTATTATAAAAACTTAAGCAGAAACCTTTCCAGTTTCCAATATTTATGTAATTCTCAAAACTCTTGGCCACGACTGTACATTCTTAAAAACACGCATGTTCAATTAAATTGTGCACATCTAGTTAATTTTAAAACAAGTCTTTAAAGGCTAAGATTAATGTCACCAGATAGCTGTCAAGCTTATGTCACAAAAAGAAAACTGCGTTAAAAAAGACCTTAAATCTAAAACTTTTTTTTTTGTGTGTTAAGACTTTTAAGTCTAACCTATGTATAAGTTAACTATAGACATGAAGATGATAGAGTATTTATGTAAAGTTTAAAAATCTTGTAATTTTTCACCCCAGCTTAAGTCCGAATCACAAGATGACAAAACACTGTGCCATTCTACTGAACTGTATATGGTGGGAGGTGGTTTACATTTCACCACTAAAAAGAAATTTGTTTAAATACTGTATGTTGTCTTTATAAGACAACAGAAAATATATTATTACCTTTACACTCAGGGTGTCCTCCATCCCATCCACTTTCATGACAATTTCTATTTTTATCTCCAACAAGCGAATATCTACAAGTACATATGAATTTACATGTGGATACAGGTACACAAAAACACAATGCAATGCACACAAACTTTAAGACTTTAAAAACAATAGCTTAAAATAAACTTTACCCTTCATTACATTCTGCGACAGCGGTCGCACCAAAGAGATTTCCATCTGGATAAGTATACTTCCCATTGAGAATATCAGGAAGAGATCCACAAGACTTTTCTAAAGGTGAGCAAATATTACAAAGATTGAAGGCAACAGTTCTTACATTACCATGCTACATAAAATAAATTTATATCTTCATACATTGTAATTATGTGACTACATCTGTTAAATGGGATCTTTATTCTCAGTCATATTTTTGTGGATTCCACGATTGATCTCTGGCACCAGTTACAGGTATGTAAGTACCACTTAGGAATGTCTGTGGGCCAAAGTCATTAATTATAACCATAGTTTACCAAACATTAGGTCTCTCACAATGTGCTGAAAAGATGTATATAAATTTAATAGATATGGTAAAATGGAATATTTCACCAATACTGATAAAACAGCTTGCAAAAAAAGAAGGTGTAACTACATTAAATTGACACATGCATAATGTGTTAAGTGAAAATACTAATTTGATTCAAAATCTATTGTGGAACCCATTTGGGCAAACCAGACCTTGATGAGACTTTTGTAAAATCTTTGGCTGTTTGGAAAAGTGGGAATATATTTCTCTTCAGTACATTTGCATTCATTTGCCACAACTTTAATCCAACTTAAAGTACTGTTGAGCAGATATACTAGATTACAGATTTCGCTCGAGAATCTTCAGTTCAGTTTGATTAAGAGTACCATAAAAGCCACAAAAATAAACAAAACTTAAGCACATCAGTTTTAAAGGCTGAAATCTGATCAGTCCATTTTACAGTTTAACAGTCTTACAAGTCAAAGGCTGAATGCTCACTCTGACGGCAGGATGGTATTTTATAAATTTTTTATAGTTTTAAACCAAGATTAACTATTCAGTGTGTGTCCTGTGTGCGTGCGTGTGTGGATTGGCACCCTGTCCAGGGTGTACCCTGCCTCGTTTCCTTTGATAGGCTCCAGGCCCCCCGCGACCCTGTATACAGGATTAAGCGGTATAGATGAGTGACTAACTATTCTATTGTCATGTCACAATCTCAAGATTATAAAACTTTGATTAATCTTACTGTTGCACTCAGGAGGAGGTGGATTCCATCCGTTTAGATCACAGACCAGGTAACCTTCTCCTTTCATAGTGTATCCTGTATTACATTTATATCGGACAAAATCCCTGTAGCCGTATGGTGGTGATTTTCCTTCAACTCTAACTGCGTTTGTAATGTTGGGTGTCTCGCACTGTACCACTGCAAAAGGAACAGCATGTGAATTATTGAAAAATGTTAAACAATATCTTTCATGGCAAATCTTGACTCTTAACTGAGATCAACGACTCACATAAACACTGAGGAGGAGAAGGAAAGGATCCATTTGCCAAACAGGCTATCGTTGATTCTCCAACCAGAGTGTAATCTTTACTACAAGAGTATGTGACTGCCTGATTATAATTATAGAATTCCTCGATGGGGTCATATGTGCCGTTCTGTATAGTGGGAGGTGGTTCACATTTCACCACTAAAAAGAAAGCAATTGGTTTAAACATTCTGTTTCAAATCGTTTGTAAAATTTCGTTTACTTTAAAGTTTTATAAGCTAACAGATCTTCCATTACCTTCACACACAGGGTCTCTTCCATCCCATCCACTTTCACGACAATTTCTAGTTTTTTCTCCAACAAGTAAATATCTACAAATACATAATTAACATAGTCTAAATAGACATTTACAATCTGTAGCTATTTTCACAAAAACACAATATAATGCACACAAACCTAAAAACTTTAAAAACATAAGCAACTTTACCCTTCATTACATTCTGCAACAGCGGTCGCACCTAACAGATTTCCATCTGGATAAGTATACTTCCCATTAGGTATGTCAGGAAGAGGTCCACAAGACGCTTCTAAAAGTGAACAAAAATGACAAAATTGAGTGCAACAGTTCTTACATTATCATGACACAAAAAATAAATTAAAATCTTCTTTATATATGTTTTGGAATAATTACGTGACTACATCAGTTAAATGAGATCTTTACTCTCAGTCATGTATTTGTGGATTCGATCGATATCTAGCACCAGTATGTATAATTTCCATGTATATTTAATTGTTTATCACATTTTGATAAGATATTAGCCTTTAAACCTTATGTATAAGTTTTGTTTAGTTCTGTGGTTTTTATCTTAAGCAATGTATGTGTTATTTAATTAACCAAGAAATCAAACTGCAACAAATAAGCAACTAAAAATAAATTAATTCTTTAATTTAGCTCCAAAAAGTAAAGCTTAGATACGCAGACATTAAAAAAAAAAAAAACTTGGGACATTTTAGTAATAAGGAAATGTCTATGAAGTCAACTACTTGTGCCATTAAGCTACAATTTGGTCCAGTCGTTTCCAACACAGGTGATTGTCTTGGAAGCTGATGGATCTACAGGCTCATAGCCAGTAGAACACTTGAATGTTACAGAGGTACCGTTTAGGAATGTCTGATTTCCCAAGTCATTGATCATAACCATGTTTTCCCCAACATTACAGTAGGTCTCTTATAATCTTGTGAAAAGATCAAATAAAATTTTGGATATATATATATCGTAAAATGGAATAGAACACCAATACTGATAGAACAGCTTGCAAAACAATCTCTAATTGGCGATTTCACAATTTACCAATGGGACTCACACCATTCCAAAAGCTATTGTGGAACTCTTTGGAGAAAACCTGACTTTGGTGAGACTTGTGTAACATCATTGGCCGTTTGGAAAAGTGGAAACATATTCTTTGCAATACATTAATGTGAAGTGCTGTTGAGCAGATATAGGATTCAGATCTTGCTCAAGAATCTTCAGTTCAGCTATTTTTGTTGAATTTTACAATATGTCATTTATAAATAATCTTTATTTTACAGGTTAACAGTGTTACAAGTCAATAGGAACACTGCAATAATAATTTCACTGCATATCGTACTGTGTACGAGCCAAATAAAATTAGAATTTAGGTTGTATAGTATGCTCACTCTGATGGCAGATTGTAATATTAGAGGTGAGCTTTATTAACACTTAGATCCTACTTAGGATAAGCAATAATTACATATTTTTTAAACACAGAGTAACTATTCTATTGTCATGTCAGAATCTCAAGATTATAAAACTTTGATTAATCTTACTGATGCACTCAGGAGGAGATGGATTCCATCCGTTTACATCACAGACCAGGTAACCTTCTCCTTTCATAATGTATCCTTTATTACATTCATATCGGACAAAATCCCTGTAGCCGTATGGTGGTGATTTTCCTTCAACTCTAACTGCGTTTGTAATGTTAGGTGTCTCGCACTGTACCACTGCAAAAGGAACAGCATGTGAATTATTGAAAAATGTTAAACAATATCTTTCATGGCAAATCTTGACTCTTAACTGAGATCAACAACTCACATAAACACTGAGGAGGAGAAGGAAAGGATCCATTTGCCAAACAGGCTATTGTTGATTCTCCAACCAGAGTGTAATCTTTACTACAAGAGTATGTGACTGCCTGATTATAATTATAGAATTCCTCGATGGGGTCATATGTGCCGTTCTGTATAGTGGGAGGTGGTTCACATTTCACCACTAAAAAGAAAGCAATTGGTTTAAACATTCTGTTTCAAATCGTTTGTAAGATTTCTTTTACTTTTTTTTTTTTTTTTTTACTGTTTCTGCTAACAGATCTTCCATTACCTTCACACACTGGGTCTCTTCCATCCCATCCACTTTCACGACAATTTCTAGTTTTTTCTCCAACAAGTAAATATCTACAAATACATAATTAACATGGTCTAAATAGACATTTACAATCTGTAGCCATTCATGATTTCACATGTGAATACAGGTGCACAAAAACACAATATAGTGCACACAAACCTAAAATCTTTAAAAACAAAAGTAAAAAAAAAAAAAAAAGAAACTTTACCCTTCATTACATTCTGCAACAGCGGTCGCACCAAACAGATTTCCATCTGGATAAGTATACTTCCCATTGGGTATGTCAGGAAGAGGTCCACAAGACTTTTCTAAAAGTGAACGAATGTTACAAAATTGAATGCAAAAGGTCTGAAATGGCCATCCTACAAAAATGCATATCTTCCTTATATATGTTTTGGAATAATTACATGACTACATATATTAAATTGTCTATTTATTAATTATTAGTCATATAAGGAGATGTGCAAGTTCTGTTGTAAATAGCTTTTATTTTTTCATTGTCTATGCATATGTATTTAAATTAGCCAAGAAATCAAATCAGAACAAAACAGGAAACAAAAATAGAAACATTGTTTAATTAGCATCAAAACACAAAAGGAATGGCACAACATTTTTTTAGGTATACAGACACCCTGTAATAAAAACCGAAGAATGAGAAAATGTATATAAGAAGAATTACTTGTGCAATTTAGGTCCAGTTTGGTCCACTCGGTTCCAACACAGATGATTGTCCTGGAAGCTAATGAATTCACAGGCACATAGCCAGTAGAACACTTGAACGTAATGGTGGAACCATTTGGGAATGTCTGGTTGCTGAAGTCACTGATCATAACTATGTTCTCCCCGACACTGGGTCTTCCACATTGTCCTAAGAAAGTAAAAAATATAATATGTATAGTAAAAAATAATATTGGTACTAGAATATACATATTACATTTAATATTATATTTTGTGGTAGAAAGATTTTCAGAGTAAATAATCCACCTTTTTCTTTTTTATTTCTCCTGCAACAGTATTTCACATGTGCTGAAGAGGTGTTCAGAATTTATATGAAAACGTGTCGACCCAAATAGAGATCAACTGGGCATTGTAGAAGTGACATGTATTAATGACCATGATTTGTGTAACTACCTACACAAATTTACACAATCTAGCTTTTCATTCCTACTTCTGTGTGTTTTTCTTGCAGCACTTTAGTATTGGTGTTAGTTGCTCCATTTTGATTGAGTCATATAAATTCACTTGACGTCAGACCTTAGCCATCTTATTGTGACCGTATGAAATCAAATTCCAGTACAATGTTCATATGAGGTTCAAATATTGCAACACAAAGAGGAGTAGCTCCCTATTGAGCTCATGAGACGAGAATTTACTCGATACCAAGCATAGTTATGTGACATTAATTACATTGGCACTTACTGTATTCATCCAAGTTACATAGCAATAAGTGTGAGCAGACAAAAAAGTGTAGAAAACATACGTGTCTGACTAAACCTCCATCACGCTGACTCATGGGGGCACAAGGTCCTCAAAAAAAATCGGGTGAATGCAATAAGAGCTTGTATAACTTGGCAGACACGCAGTTGAAACCGGTAAGGTTACTTTGCCCTTTTATAAGTTTTGATAAATTGACAGTCACCAAACAATGTAAAAACTTATTAAAGCTACAAAATGTGCTTTACAAAAAGTGTTTCTACTTCTGCCTTCCTTCTTTCCTTCCTTTTCTTTCTCCGTTCTTATTTCCTTTTTCTTCCTTGCATTCCTTTTCCAGCCTTTTTAATAAGGAAGTTAATGTACTGAATCGGTTGGTTTCCTAACAAGTTCCACAAGTTCACTTAATACTTCACATATCTCTTTTACACCTGTATATACAAAAATAAAATCATGATAACCATCAAAAGATTTCAAGTTCAAGCAGGCTTTGTCAAAAATATGAGAAAAAGATTTTTTTTTCACAAATGGTTGTCTAAGTTAATAAGTCAACAGCTGAAAGTTACTTGCATGGAAATAATACTGCATGCAAGTAAAATTGCATGGAAATAACTTGTGCTGGTGCCTAATTGCATAGTGAACCATGACCATAATGTTTAAAATAATGTCTTAATATTAATTCGTTTGAGCAACTGAAATACTTTCCATTAATAAATACCCCTCACTCCATACAACCCCTATTTTTTTTTTTTTTTTTTTTTGCAACCAATTTTATTTTAAGGTCATTCGATTTCTTTAGTTTTTTTTTCTTATGGTTAATTAAGAATAATTTCACCCTCATTAAATCTTATCATACTCTTCTTTTTTATGCTGAAAAATGCTACCTCTCCAACTTTGTGGCAATAGTTTGGCAAAGCTGCTTTTCTATTCCAACATGATTGTACCCCATTGCACAAAGCAAGTGCTATTAAGACATGGATTGAAGAGTTTGGGACTGGACTGGCCCACTCAGAGACCGGGCCATCCAAGTTTATCGACGGACCCCCAGGTATATTTGCGCAGCCTTTTTAAAAATCTGTCTGTCCTCCATCTGTGATCAACAGCTCCCTGTCGTACTTGCAGAATAAACATATACAGGAGCAGTGTACTGAGAGGCAGTAAATGCAGTGAATTCCAGCTTCCATAAAATGAATAAGAATAGTGGTACTAACTGTCGGACATGATCTGTAAAGAAACTCAACATCTGTGTGGCAACACAGCCTTGGTCAAAGACAGATGCTTATATGGAAGTCCTGCCAGTGAGGCGTCAGACGTCACATTGTGCATTTGGGTTTTCTAAAATATCATATAGAACTAAAGTTATCAAAACTTTTAAAATGTAGAAATTGTAGCGCTCTCAGAATATGGAAATGAAATCACAAAAATGTGGAACTCACAAAAATGTCCATATTGTTATTATTAATATTACTACTACCACAACTATTACTGGTCACAGAAACAACCAAGAATAACCATAAATAACCACATGTGATCTTATAATCTATATCTGTGTTATTTCCATGCTTATTTCACCCATATATAATATATATATATATATATATATATATAATATATATATATATATATATATAATTCATGTGTATATAGCTGGTTAAACTAGGTTGTTCAAAAAAAGAAAGAAAGAAAGAAAAAAGGATATGTCACTCTGTACTGCACAATTCGGACCCCAAACACTTTATTTATATAATTATAATTTATTTTTTAGTTAAAAAACTGTTTAACACACACATACGCACGCGCGCACACACCACACACACATCATTATATATATTATATATATATATTATTATATAATATATATATATATAATTCTTTTTTTTAAATACTGTAACACTACCTCGGACTTCTGCAACCTTCATGAGTACTGTTAGGAGGATGAGCAGCGTGTACCACGGCGTGTCGCGCATCTTTTCTTCTTTAACCCAGTAGAGAGAGAAATAAGGAAATTCGGTTAAAAAAAAACAGAACACACACACACACAATGGATATCACACTATCGGTTTATTATTAACCACATGGACTAGTTTGGCTTGCTCTTAACGTTAGATAGCGCTCGGGTTATAATCTCTAAAGCGATTTACGCGACTAAACAATAGTCAATTATTAGTTCTTTAGAGTTCAACTACTGTACATAACAGGCACGAATGGACTTAAAACATGACTTTTATTAGTATTCCTAAACTCAGTTAACCAGGTGTAAAAGGAGAAGTTATAATATGGGTAGTTTTTAACAACAACTATTGTACATTTAGTAAGCTTTTTGCGGAGAAAGGTGGCAAAGAAAATATACTACTACTACTACTATTATTATTAATAATAATAATAATAATAATAATAATAATAACAAGTCGAGTTTTCCAAAGCAGAGATTTGCTGTATTTAGGAAGTCTTACATTAGTGACAGTTAACACCGATTCGCAAACATCCGTATTTAGGCACCGTTTGTTCATTCAGCAACCATAAATAAACAGATAAACAAATGAATGAAAAACAAATCTAAAACTAATTAAAAAAAACCTATCTCGAGGCTTACCTTTACCGCGTATTCCGAACAGCTCGTCTGACCCGTCCCCAGGTGTAGTAAGACTTTGTGAAACGAGCGGTAACGTTACCTGAGTCAGCAGGTGGGCAGTGCCGTATTGTCGTGACCTTAATCATCGAAGGTTTCACTGCTTCCTCAACAATGACGCCGTGTGTTCAGATAAGAGTCCAGATCATAAATTTTTAATGGTGTATTTTGATTAACTCTGTCGCTATAGCTACATTCCACCTTGTCATGTTTTCATGAACTATTTTGTTGAAAAACTCGAATACCTTTTGCACTCCCTCTGTCATCAACCGAAAGCCCAAACACCTGATACGTTTTTGATACGCTGAGTCACCATCATGAGGCAATATTTAAAGTAAAAGTCACCTCAGAAACAAGTTAAATCTGGTCATGTTGAAATATTTCTAAATTGTGCCATGGTTCTGATGGTAGTTAGTTGGTGTTGTGTTTCCTTTTTTGTGTGTGAAAAGTTAGCGTTTGTTCGGCCAAAACAAGGTATTGGTGCTAAGTGAAAAAAGTGAATTTTATTTTAAGATAACACTGTCTTTCATAATATTTAATGCTTCTTATCTCCCTATACATGCTTTTTTTTTTTTTGCAAATATGCATACACATGTACAGTTTCATGCCCCTTTATGGTAGTGTCCCTAACTTTTTTATTTATTTATTTATTTAAATCATTCAGTGATCTTACATGACATTCAGATGAAACTTGGCCAAATTAGATTTCACATGACAAGATACTGTATAAAACTGAAAAAAAAAGTGTATTATTCTAAAATTAATTTTGACCTGGTTATGGACACTACAGATCTTTTGCTTGTTAAGCTTTTTACCAAAAACTGGAATGCTTTACTTTAAGCAACACGTTTACAGGTCATTTTCTCCTAGATGCTTACACAAATTTTTGTTTCCATATTCAAATAAATATGAATATTTTGCATTTTTAATTATTATTGTTTGAAGTGAGACAGTATAACACTGAAAAATTCCTATTTTGGGGGCAACATGCAGTATAAAATCATCTCTCCAAAAGTGGTTAACTTGAAATTTTTAGGTAAACAAGTTTGGTCACTTCCATGTTGCATAGACATATACATTTTCTGTATGTATAGATAGTGAAGGGAAAAAAATATATAAGCAAAATACTGTGTTTTGGCTGAACTGTGTGTTCTTACAGAAATGGAGAATTGCAGATTTCAAACAATATGGATAAAGCAAAGTTTTTATTGTTATCCAAAAAAAGAAAGAAAAAGGCTGAATTTTTCAATCCAAGACAAATGGCAGTAGGGAAACATCTCCGTATCTGGCTTTTTTTCTACTTTGTTTGTTTGATATACAAAATTAATAATTTTAAATTAATATTTTTTGAACAAGCCAACTGGTACACTACTTCTATGTTCTTTTTCACATTTCATTACTGTGTGACTTTTCCATCACATGTCAAATGTCAATGTTCAACAGCTAGTGAAATTTAACCAGGTGAACTTTTAGAGAACCCTGTGTGATTTTTACACAAAACTGTATAAGGCAGATGTCTGTTATCCAACACTTGCTGTTACACACAGAAGCTAGATCAATTTTCATGTGGCGAGGTGGATGAAATATTTGAAGTTTATGATAATCCTAAATTGCTAAAATAAAGTGACTGGGATTTTTGGGCCTCAAAATCAGTGAAGGTAACATATATCCACAATATGAACAACATATTTGTTGTAACAATATGTTTCAATATAATTCAAGACTGGTGACCTTGACCTTTGACCTTTACCAAAAGTAAAGGATTCCTTAATGGTCAACCCATAACAAACATTTTGAAAAAGCAAATTGAAGCATTGAAGAATTAAAAATGTCTGCAGATGTCAACGTTAGACCTGTTAGTTTAGATGAACTGCTGAACTCCAAAACTTAAAATGCAACCAGATAACCTAAAATCATATTAAAACATTAAACAATGGCATCCCCTCGCTATTCGTTTTCTGACAAGGGATATTGGGGACTGATGGGCCAGT
This sequence comes from Clarias magur, assembly GCA_013621035.1. Classification (NCBI taxonomy): domain Eukaryota; kingdom Metazoa; phylum Chordata; class Actinopteri; order Siluriformes; family Clariidae; genus Clarias; species Clarias magur. The sequence goes on from QNUK01000781.1 coordinate 235,583, forward strand.
GAAGCTGATAATGTATAATAGTATGAAGTAGTTCCCATGTATGATACATCATTTGACAATGCAAACAAACAAACAAAAAAACTATTTAAATGTGGTTACCATGAAAACAACTTTACATGCATAGTTGCAAAATAGTAATATAATAATTTTTAACATTTCAACTGATTCTATGATCCTGACCTTGGGGTCAATTGTCCTATATATGGTATCATAAGGTACCCTATAAATAGTTAATTGTTTCCCACAAATAGCTACATAAATCCTACATAAAATATTACCAATACAGTAGTTGGACATGTATTTTGTGGAAATTCACTTAAATTATGGTGACCTTTGACCTGATTCCATACCCTCAGTCCAACTTTTTTTTTTTCCCCTCAAAGTGGCATTTCAAAAACCCCAATTCATGTCATATAAAACAAGTCTACTTCGAACCACTGCACCTTTGGGTGCAACAGAATTCATTTGCAACATATCATTTAGGATGGCACTATTGTACTCACTGTAAAAAATAGGGAAGACATGGCAGTTAGGAACAGCACAGAGGAGTTTATTACCAAAACAAACATAGTCATCAAAATGCTTTTATTAAAATCTACATAAAGTAAATGTACAAGTACATTCAGTCAAAATTGGGGAAGCCTTTTCTTGGCCTTGCAAAAAAAAAAAAAAGCCACTGATCTTGTGTACATTTTAGTAAAGGAAGCTAATTAGACTTGCATATGAAGTACGCAGAAAACATGAGCACAACATCCTCAAATGTGCATGAAAAAATCTAGTTGAGTCAGCAGTTTACTTCACTGACATGCAATCATGTGATTTTATAAGCTGTATAAGCCACTTTTGTTACCGTACTGTAGCTCCAGCTTCTGCTTCTGACAAGTTACCATTAATATTACACTTTAATGAACACTTATATGTTCATTATTACTAAATATCAATTAAAAGAATCTGTCTGTGGCACAAAAACAACAATTTGTTTTTTTTTTCAACAATGAAAATCAGTAGCAGCTCCAGCAGGGCTGAACTATGACCTGGTCCACTCCAGCACACACGGCCATGCGAGTCTTAGCTAACGAAAGTTTGAGAAGTGAAAACCTAGGGTTTAACAGTTAAGAATAGTGCTAAAATATAAGAATATTAAAAAAAAATTGCCTCAGAGGTGGTGCTACTCATCAACGAATGTTATATTGGTTAACTTATCTGTATGAAAACTACATTGAGTACATATGGTTAATTTAATGCAGACGTTAATAGAGACAGCCTGTTCCAGAAACAGGCATTTACACACTCTGGTGGTACTGTATATTGCCTTATTAATATCTATAATTAGATATTATGTAAAAATTATTTATTACTTATTAATTTATCATTACAAGAATTCTCTTGTTTTGTTTAGCCAAATGTGTTAACCAGAAATGTTTTTTTTCCCCCCACTCTGGGACAACTCCTGGGATTTATAGTAAAGTGCTGCTGCATCAATCCTTTCCACTAGAAATGTCCCATAGAATGACATTGTGGGTAATGTTGAAAAATGTTAATGAAAATATATATAAAATAGTTAATAAAAACTTTTATCCTAAAAAAATTATCCCATTGAAGATCACACAATGATTATGAATATGCATATCATTATTATGCAAGCCCTTTGTGGTTAATTTTCTTTCAATACACATCGACAAATGATAAGATAATCTACATCCTCTAACTCTTCACACTTGTACTTAAGGTTAAGGTGTGTCTAACAAAATGAACGGAAAGTTTACATAATGTTTAAAAATCCCAGGAATGCCACTAAGCTTGATGTCACGAAACACTCACAATAGGTCAATGTGCACAATTGTGTTGTGTGGCACACTCAAGTTGACTGATTTACAGACAGTTACATGTCATTCATTCCCCATAATCTAATGATAATAATAACAATACAAGGAAATTAACATTAATTTTCATTGTTTGTCAGCTTTTTGTAATAGTCAGTAAGTTCTCTGCAACAAAGTTTTCTTCTTTCTGGTTTGTTAAAAGCATGTTTTTAAAAAAATCATTTCTTCTTACTGCCTTTGTGACATTTGACTTCCAAGTGTTTGACATTATATTATTATATGGGCTATGATAGGAGTCATAAATGTTGTATTACAGGAGCTTCTGGGTCAAATAAACAACATTAGGCCTTTAATACCTCTCAAAGGGATGAAAATCCTTTTGGTAACTAATGTTTCTATCTTGATATTAAATGCATTTTCCCCAAAGTAAGCCTTATACAGTACAGTGCAATGACTGTTAATACTGTTGTAATGTCAACAGTGTGTACAGGTGCCTTACCCTTGCACGTCATCAAACACATGACGTGTTGAGCTGCAGTCAAATTCTTTGAAACTATATCTACACCACACATGACTGATCAGCAGGAAGTGGTTAGCATTTCTAGATAAAAAAAAAAAAAACAACAACTCAGTGTCAAGATAAACTTTGGCCAAAGTCAAGCCAATAAAGTTATCAGAATATGTTTTTAGTTATGAGATTTCTTTACATATAAATTGATCCATCATATTGTAAAAAAGATATGATCATAATAATGCATAATATATAAAAATAACATCCGAAAGACCAACAACATATAAAAATAGATAGTATATTAATTATATTAAAGACATATTCTGTACAGAATACAGAACAAACAATTTAAACATCAAGCGCAGGATTTGCAGCATAGGATCTAAATCATTCTCATAGTCTAATAAAAACTGTTAAATAATATAATAATAATAATTTTAAAAAAATTTCGTTAGTATGCTTTAGATGGTGAAAATAACCAGTTTTATTATTTACTTAGTCAATGGTCAGTGAATCATTTTTATTACACCACAGTATGAAAGGCGTAACAGGAAATAGGCTCCAAAAATAAACAAGGGGATAAGGGCCATTGTGTTCATTGTGAAACAACAAATATCTTTCTTGGCATTCCAGCCTCTTTAGTGTATAGAGTGTTCCAGTGTTTTAGAGTGTTAGTCAAAATTAGGCAATATATTACAAAAAGTTTTATAAACAAAGCGTGAAATTGGTCTATTAGGGCTGTGGTTGTGAAATGAATTGCTCAAATGAAGTTCACAAGAAAAAGGCTTGGTTTTGTTGTAATTTCCTGTTAACCGCCTTACAATGCCGTATTAGTATAGTTCTGAGTCTGTAGTTATAATTTCTTCACTAATTGTATATCATGTTTGTAACATCATAAGAATTCAGGGTAGCTTCATGTGGAGATTAAAGCAGTATCACTATTATTTATCTATTTAGTATCTACTACACCACAATATCCTTAAAAATGTATTTGCTCTGAAATAACATAAAATATTTTTTTGGTGAAACTACTTATTTATCTTACAGTAAATCACATAGTCATGTATGAAACACTACAATTTTGAAGTTTGAAATTAATAATGATTTCCATTCCCATCTAGTGGAATACAAGGGTACATTCCATCTATCCATGTGTGGTACCGCTCGTGGGGGGCTCAACCTACTGTAGATGTATAAACTCGGGGTACAAATCTGAACTGAAATAAGCATGTTGGCTTAGTGTTTAGCACTGTCACCTTGCACCTTTAGGGTGTGGGTTGGATTCCTGCTTTGGGGTCTGTGTGCATGGAGTTTTCTTGTTCGCCCCTATCTTGATTGGTTTCCTCCAGGTACTCCAGTTTCCTCCCACAGACCAAAGACAAAGCGATTAAGTATGTTGGCCTTCCCAAATTGCCTATAGTTGTGTCGAATAAGCATGTGAATGTTGACCAGAAGTCCTACCACGGTCGTAAAAATGGGACTAAATACAATGGCCTCCACGATCCCTAGTTGGACTATAGAGGTACTTAGATGGATGGACAAACACACAGAAACAAACACACATCTGGAAATGCCACAGGACCTGGAACGTTGAGTGTGGGAGGAAACCAGAGTACACAGGAGAACATGCACTGGAGTGGAAATTCAATCCTGAGTCAGCAGTGCTAACAGCTATCCTGCCGTGCCAAGGTACATATTATTTTTTCAAAAATACTATATACACAGTATATAGACAGTTACAATATGTTAACAGTGCAATGTGCCAAAGGAGTACTTTCATACAAACCTTTATTACTAACGTTTCCATAATAATAATTGCCCATTATTCTAATGTTGTAATATGAGCACTGTTTCTTCCTGTCCTGTCATTTATGAAAGATTACAACATTATCTTTACAAATTTCTTTGTTCCCATGTATGAAGGCGTTGAGGATTACCAAGGGTCACTTTAAATACGTTTAATTACGTACACTTCTGTCTGCCTTGTAAAAGGAACTTTTTACAGAACATTTTTAAAGGAGATTGCTCCCCCTAGTGTGTCAAGTATCTAGTGTATCAAGTGCATTTTGTATTGCATGTTTACACACACACACACACACACACACACACACACACACACACACACACACACACACACACAGTGTGCATATTAAAATTTATCTTTTTTTAAACAGAATTTTCAATCTAGTCTAATTGCTTATTTCTTAATAGAATAAATCAAACCAGTGGCATCCTTGAGATTCTAAAAAGAAATCAGTTTAGATTGTGTAAGTTGTAGCAGATGTATTTTTGTCAGGGTTTCTCAAAGTAGTGTTGGCGAGGCATAAATGCAGAGGTTTCGATGGTGAAGATGTTTTTTATTAATATTAAAGAAAATAAACAAACATACTTAACTTAAAAATAAACCAAACAAGAGTACACAAACTAACCAAAGAACTATGAACTTAAACAGGCATGAAACAAACTAAATGTCATGTAACCAACAGTTCCCGAGTGTAATCCAAAAGATGCAAGACCCCTAATAGAACTTAAACAAGCTAATATTAGGTGTTATTTATAAAGAAACTAATAAGCCAACTCGGTTCAGGTGAGCGCTCCCATCACCTGATCGAGGTGCATCCTGGGAACTGAAGTTTAACAAAAACAAACTTTAACAAAAACTACAAAAAAAACAAGAGTCTCTGGGGCCTCGAAGTGGCGCAGTGGTAAAAGCGCTCGCCCTATCATCTGGAGATCGCTAGTTCGTGCTGTAACCTCTCGCAGCCGGAGGTCTAGAGAGAGCTGATTGGCCAAGCTCTCCCAGAGGGGAGGGATGAGAGGTACATCGCGCTCCCACATTAATCACGGCTCTACAGCCAATCAGGGGCGTCTGTGAGCTCGCGCAATGGAGGGAGCGGATAGCGCTGTTCTCCGAGTGTGTTACGCCGCCCCCAACGGTGCACGAGCGAGCATTGAGTCGTAGTAGTAGACTTAATGTGGGAGCCCCCTAGTGATGGGGAGGAATTAGACACGACTAAATTAGGGAGAAAATCGAGGAAAAATCCAAAAAAAAACAAGAGTCTCTGGGCGCCAGACATCCTCTGGTGGTTAACACTTACATAACACTTACATAACACCCTCCTCAAGGTCCCGTGTCTGGCACAATGTCCTTGAAGTGGTGGCGGTGGAGCAGGCACGATGCCCTCGAAGCCGGGCGCCGGAGGAGTGAGCTCGCCATTGTCGCCGAAGCAAGGCAGCGGAGGAGGCAAGATGTCCTCAAAGCCGGATGGCCGAGGAAGGAGCTCGATATCATCGAAGCAGGGCGGCGGAGATGCCAAGATGTCCTCAAAGCCGGGCGGCGGTGGAAGCTCGCCATCGTCGAAGCTGGACAGAGGGGCCAGCAGTGGTTCAAGTAGTGCCAAGCTATCTGGGTAAACTGGGCTCTCAGTGGGCCTCTCCGGCGGATTTCGGCCTCCATTGAAATTGCAGTTCTGGGCCTCCACTGAGGCTAACTGGCAGGTCTGGGCCTCCACTGAGGCTAACTGGAAGGTCTGGGCCTCCACTGAGGCTAACTGGAAGGTCTGGGCCTCCACTGAGGCTAACTGGCAGTTCTGGGCCTTCCCTGAGGCTAAGCTGAGCTAGCAGTCCCTGGAGCGGTTCCCCCCAGAAGAATCTCCAGGAGAGGCCCCTCTGCTATGCCAATGTATCGGTCTTGCATTCTGTCATGGTTTCTCAAGGTGGTGTTGGCGAGGCATAAATGCAGAGGTTTCGATGGTAAAGATGTTTTTTATTAATATTAAAGAAAATAAACAAACACGCTTTGCTGGATCTCATTCACAGGCTCACTCTGGTGGTTAACCCTTACAATTTTATTTATTTATTTATTTGTTTATTTATTTATTCATTTATTTTTATTTATATGTATTTTTTACAAACTCTTAATTAAACATAGTCATTCACCTTTATGATATCTTTACGTTTATTAATATTAATTATTATTCTAGTCATAATATACCCAAACCCTTAGGCATTAATATTATACATGAGAAAGTCTTGGGTCCTGATGATCTTCATTTCTAGGACATGTTCCTGCTTACTTTCTGTGATCAATGTATAAGTCAGCAAATTGATGAAGTTGCTAAAGAATTAGGGACACTGAAAATTCATTACATTGACATTGTAGGACACTTGTTTATCTTATTGTATAGGGTGATGTACATGGGCATTGGTGGCATGGATTCCCAGCCAATGCCAGACACCTGCCACTGGATTCAGTGCCAGTCCCAAACATGTATAAAGGGAAGGGTTGCATTAGGAAGGGCATCCATTGTAAAACCTGTGGCAAGTTCTTGTGTGGATCAGATGGTCTGCTGTGGCAACACCTCTATGAGGGAGCAGCCAAAAGTCCAACAACATACAGTGATATACATACATCTATTGTTTTTTTTTCTTTAAACATTGTAGGAAGAAATGTTTAAATCTTTTTTTTTTCAGTTTCATTAGCTACTTTGGATATGACTGGATATTAACTTATAACATCTGCCTAATGTTCATCTGCCAAAAGGAAACATTTGTTAATCTCCATCTATCATTGATTTAAAAAAAAATCAGTGGCATCAAGTTATCTTTTACTATTTTAAACTATTTACTTTCCTAATTTGAAATGATTTACATTAACTTTACTGGCATATTAATTTGACATTAATACATGAATCCATTAATACATCATACGCTGACAGTGTCTGTGTTGTCATATGCCATCTCAATAGGTCAGAGGTCATTTTATAACAGCAGAGCAATTCCAATCACAGGCTTGCATGAATTTATGTTTTTTCTCTTATTGTTTCTATGGTAACAATCTATTCACATAAAAAAACTGATATTGAACAGAGAAAAATGTAGCTGTGGATTTGTTTTAAATTTGAATATTTTTATGTCAGAAGCGAAGATCGTGGGCTGTGGAGATGGATCCAGGTTCAGGTGATGGAGCAGGCTGTGAGTGTCCGTACATCTCCTGTTCTGCCACAGTAGGGAGAGTAGGAAGGAACAGCCAATCAGAAGCAGTGTGTGGAAGTATGTGATTGGCTGGTTTTGTGGCAGTTTTGTAACGCTGGAGTCGAGTGCGTACAGACAGAGTCGAGCGCGTGCAGGCAGAGTTGAGCGTGCACAGAGAGCATGTTGAGCGAGCAGGGGAGAAACTGCACGCGCATAATTTAGCTGTTGAACGCACAGTGGAGACACTGCACGCACATAGAGTGCTTTGCCTGCTCTCAAAATGTCGAACTGCCTGCTCAGAATTGTGGCAGGAATATAACGCCATAAGTCCTGAGGCTGAACCGTAGTCGTGATGGCGGAAGCATTAGGTCAGAGACGTTAAACTAAGTTGTAGACGTGAAAGCGGAAGCGTGAAATCAGAGCCGTTAAATCTGTCAGCGAGAGTGTTGAGCCAAATGTGAAGCAAAGCCATAGTCGAGAAAACGAAAGTGAGTGTTCAAAGCCGTAAAATCCGTCACGTCTCATGTGAGACGAGAATCTTGAAAACGAGAAAACAAAGCGGAGTTGGAAACGTGAAAACCATGAAACAGAAACGCGAGAATATTGAGGCGAAAACACACACAAATAATCCGGCAGCGAGACAGCGTGATGCGTTTCCTTATGAGCCTTAGAGGATAATTTACAATGTGTCGTAGCTGAGACACGTGGAAGGTGGGATGAATGCGTCGCATGGAAAAGGGAAGTAGAAGTTGGGCAGCACACGGGTTGTTTATTTTGGTAACAGTGAAGGAGCCAATAAAATGAGGAGAGAGCTTACATGACAGTGTCTTTAGAGGAATGTCCCTGGTGGCAAGCATGACACTGTCTCCTACGCAGTACCTGGGAGCTTTGCTGTGGTGGCGGTCCGCCTGTCTCTTGTAAGAGGAGATGGTTCGAAGCAGGGTTCGTCTTGTGCATAGCCACGTCTGTTTGCAGCGGGGGACGAAGTGTTGGGCCAAGGGAATCTCCATTTCTAATTCCTTGGCCACTAGAATCCATTGCTGGACAATGAAGCGGGTCCGGGTGACGCCTGGGTGGCAAGATAACCTGGAATTGTGGGCCCATTCCAAGACCTGTGAGTGTAGACAAGAGGGGATGAAGAGACGATTCTGGGGAACATTACTTGGTCCGGGGTCTTGGGTCAGGGCCTGGATAACCTTGGTCTCAATGTCTAACTTCAAGGCTGCAGTAAGACAATGAGACAGGAGGATGGTGTCGCATGGTGTGGGGTCCTGGGAGGGAGAAAACTGGCATGAGAGGGCATCTGGCTTAGAATTCTTGGAGCCTGGCTGGTAAGACAGGATAAAATTGAATCTGGAGAAGAATCGTGACCGCCGAGCTTGACCAGCATTGAGTCTTTTTGGCAGTGCGCAGTTACTCCAGATTCCTATGGTCAGTCCATACTAGGAACGGAACAGTCCCCTCCAGCCCATGTCTCCACTCCTCCAGGACTAGCTTGATAGCCAAGAGTTCTCTGTCCCCTACGTCATAGTTTCTCTCGGCTGGGGATAGGCGGCGGGAGTAGAATGCACAAGGATGCATCTTATTGTCCTGGGTGGATCTTTGGGAAAGAATCCCCCCCAACGCCAGTGTTGGAGGCGTCAACCCCAACCACAAACTGGCGAGACGGGTCGGGGATAGTTAGGTAAATAGAGGTAAATCTTCTCTTAAGGTTAGCAAAGACTTGATCCGCCTCCTTATTCCAGCAGAAACAGGTTTTAGCGGAGGTTAAGCTGTATCCTCGGATGAAGCAGCGATAAAGGTTGGCAAAACCAAGGAACTGTTGGAGGTCTCACTGTGAGGCTGGGGTGGGCCAGTCTGTGACTGCCTGTACCTTGACTGGCTCCATTTATAGCCTGGACAGGGAAATGACAAGGTCGTGGAGGATGTGTGGAACTTGCACTTCTCAGCCTTGACATAGAGGTTATTCTCCAAGAGTCTCTGAAGATCCTGAGGAACATAGTGCCACTGCTCCTCTAGACCTTGAGAAAAAAAATGTAAATGTCGTCTAAGTATACAAACACGAAGGCATTAAGTAAGTCGTGGAGGACGTCATTAACGAGGGATTGGAAGATGGCAGGGGCGTTGGTCAGACCAAAAGGAACCACCAAATATTCTTAGTGTCCCGTAGAGGTGTTAAAGGCCATTTTCCATTCATCATCCTCATGGATACGAACCAGATAATAAGCGTTTTGCAGGGCTAGTTTTGTAAGAGTGGCCCCCTGGAGTAACTTAAAGGCAGTGGCCATGAGTGGGAGTGGGTAGCAGTTCCTGATGGTGATTTAGTTGAGCCCTCTGTAATCAATACATGGACGAAGGGTCCCATCTTTTTTTTTACAAAGAAAAATCCCAAAAATCCCAAAAAAGGATTGGTGGATGATTTCAGCAGCAAGGGCTTCGGTGATGTACGTGTTCATGGCTTCTCTTTTTTGGCGAGACAGAGAGTATAGTTGGCCCTTAGTCGGAGAGGTGCCTGGGAGCAGGTCAATGGGGCAGTCGTAGGGTCGATGCGGTGGAAGTGACGTGGCTCGGGTTTTGCTGAAAACCTGCTTGAGATCATGATAATGAGAGGGAACATTGGAGATTTTTTCGGGGTGTTCTCAGGGTTGGCTGGAGTGTGGAGTGTAGGAAGCGCAGAGTGAAGGCACGACGTGGCACAAGCGGGGCTCCAACCCAGTTGATCTGGGGATCATGGAGAGCTAACCATAGGAGACCGAGGACCAGAGCAGCGTGGGATTTATTTATAACAAAAAGGCATATCTCCTCAAAATGATTTCCCGGTGTTCGTAGACTGAGCAGAAGGGTTCTGTGAGTAATAGCTGGCAGGGTGCTCCCATCTAGGGCTTGGACTTCCAGTGGAGGGTCCAGTGAAGTGCGAGGGATCTGCAACGCCTTGACTGTAGTTGAGCAGGTTCCGGTCAGAGCCGGAGTCCACAAGTGCCTGAATGGGATGGGCTAGGCCGCCACTAATTAGTGAAACGGAGAGCAGGGGGCTAGGTTCTGGGAATATGAGGAAAAAGCGCCCTCTAGGGCTCCCAGTTTGACTAGAGAATGCCTCCCTTTTAACAGGCAGTCCTTGAGCATGTGACCTGAAGCCCCGCAGTAGAAACAGGCCCTTTCCAGGTGGCGGCATCTCTCTTCATCGGAGATGCAGGTTCTGCCCAGCTGCATGGGCTCCTCCTGATTAGTCCGTATTGGGGAAGAGGACGAGCCTTTGCGGTGAGGCTAGTCGTGAAGGCGGAAGCGTTAGGTCAGAGCCATGTGATCCATTCGCAATATATAAGTGCCGAGATTGAGCCAAACATGAAGTGAAGCCGTAGTCGAGAAACGAAAGCGAGAGTTCAAAGCCGTTATATCCATCAGTGAGGCAATTAGTCTGAAAATGTGAGACGAGAATTGTGAAAACGAGTCGAATTGAGGCGAAAACACACACAAATAATCTGGCAGTGAGACAGCGCGCTGCGCTTCCTTATGAGCCCGAAGAAATCAGCGGCAGATGAGTAACCGATGTGCAGGCGGGGCACTCCAGGGGCGTATGAGGAGCGATGACAGCGTGGTAAAGGAAATGTCAAGAGGCGGAGGCGGTCTTTGATCAGCGCAAAAGTGCTGAGAGCGCAACATTTTATATCTATAAGGAAATTGGAAATTTAGAAATATACTAAAGGAAATACAGGAATGACTGCAGGACAAAAGACGTTGTTCTTTTTATGTACAATGACATGCTTAGTATTTTTTTATCTTACTAATGTAAAGAGGGCTTTGTGTTGGCCTACATTACACGAACATAATGTCCTTTATTTTAGCAGCATGCCCTACATATTATAGCAGCACATCTTGTTTTAGTTCATATTTATTACTTGCCTTTTTTATTTTTATTTTTGCAATAATTATTTTACTTATTCTATTGAAATAATGAACTATTTTCATTTTAAATTTATGAAAAATTGTAATAATAAAAACAAGAACAACAAAGTGCTCAACCCAAAAGATTTAGTCTGACTTCAAAACATTATGAAATCTTACTCTGCCAATGTGAAGGAGCTGGATTCTTTTAATTTTTCTCACAGATTATGTCATAAGATAATTTACATTTCCGTATATACTGTATAAGGATGTGAAATCTTCTCCTAACTACACTGTCTATTCATCCTTGTGCAACAACTACAATATTAGCACCATGTTCAGGCAGCATATATGTTTTATTTAATCCTCATATGGGGAATGTTGTATTTTTTTTTTCCTGTTTAAAGACATTAATTAAGTTGCAAATAAAGAGAAATAGTGAGGAAAAATTGCAATGTGCATAATAGTAAAAAAAAAAAAAACTTTTACTGAAGTTTTTGTTTTTGATCCACATCTGAGAACAGCTACTTCACCCCAGTTGGAAAAAATCTTCTAGGCTATACAACAATGGATACTTTCACCATGTAGCTATTAAACGGAACTGCAATGTTTCAGTTGGATTTCAACATTACATTTGGACTCAAATTACAAGTCATTAACCAAACTGCAAAAGATAAGCTGGATCAAACTGACAATGGCCAAACAAAAACAAAAATCAGAAGACAATATCAAGATCCTTGTATTAAACATTAGCATAATCAAGACTCAAAAGATTATTGCAATTTTGTTTATACACTTCTCATAGGCCCAGCGTTTTCAGAGAGGAGGAAATGTTCCATTAGTACAGGATACTGTACCTTGAAGTCTAATTGCATATTTCTTACATGCACATGTGACCTGTTTTTTAATTTTATTAAATTCATTAATTGTCCTCTTGCTTAAAACAAGAGACATTGTTCTCTATATAAAAAAGTATACATTTTATTCTTTGTGTCAATCAAAACAGCATCTAAAAACTAAACAAGGAAAATCACAAACACTATACAGTACAGACCAAAAGTTTGGACACCCCTTCTCATTCAACGAGTTTTCTTTATTGTGTTCTTTATTGTGTTCTTTAGCCCAAACGCGTCTCTTCTGCTTGTTGCCTGTCCTTAGCAGTGGTTTCCTAGCAGAT